>JAOWBI010000066.1:559984-570719 GCA_028566235.1 Salvia elegans | reverse complement strand
AATCCTAAAAATTAAAAATTACATAATTAAAATCCTAAAAATTGAGGTTGAGAGAGTTGTTTGGTGTAGTGTGATTTTTTGTGTTGAAATGGAGGTATTTATAGATGAAAGTGTGAATTTTGGGATTAAATAATGAAAAAATAAATTAAAAGTGTGGAGAAAATAGATATATTTTATTGGGAAGTGGGAAAATATTTTTTTTTTATTAAAATCTGAATTATTCAGATTTTTTCGAATTTTTTTATAAGAAAAAAGAATAAACCAACGGCCAATCAGAGCATGCCACGTCGGCTGCTCGTGCTCTTGCCGTCGGTACGGCGGTGCTTTTGCTATCGAGCACGGCCGTGCCGACGACAAGAGTGCAGCGGTGAGCACAGCTCTTGCCGTGCCGTCGGCATGGCGGCTGCTCTTGCAGAAGGGCACCTCTGCAGATGCTCTTAGTAACATCTACTATTTTTTTGCCATAATATTCAGTATTTAAATAAAATCCAAACTAATAATGTACACATAAGATCCCTTATTTCAGCACTTATCATGTGCCACTACCAACATCACCCAAAAAGTACGACCCTTCTTCATTCATGTTTCATGGAGTAATTAATTACTATTACATATAATTGACCAAAATATCTAAATCTTCTTCTTTTCTATTTTGACAGGCAAAAAGATCCACGTTTAAAAATTGATCAGACTCGAATCTAAAACCTTTGACACCGAGCAATAATGACTCTACAACTAGGCGGCTAAGCTAATTCACACACATATTTAATTCTTCTTTATAAGTTATAACTAGTTTTAGCAAGAATAAAACCATTTGGTGGCAGGATGAAGTAAACACCACTTAATTAAGGTGAGAGGTCACCATCAACACCACAGTCAATTTTTGGACATAAAATACTTCTACCAACTATGATTAATTGAAATAATCAATCTTTAATTAATTTATTGAACAAATAATTGAGAAAATTGAAGAACTTACTTCCCATCTTTGAAATGCATTGATCATGATGCATACAACAAGTGTCCAATCGATCACATGGCTTCTCCCCTGGACATCCAGTGTATAAAAGCCCACAATATTTCCCATATCGTAAAAATGGAGCAGCTGAAATTAAATTACCAAAATTTTTTTAAAAAAAATGATTATAACAATCAAGAGAAAAGGAAATTTAATTATTTATCGAATAAGAAAAAATTACCGTCACAAAACATTGATTCACATGTTTTGCTGCACTCTTTGAACTGCAATAGGCAAATTTATTAACAAATTAAAAGAGATTAAATGAATTGGACCATGGATGTCTACTAATTTCGTTATCGGAACATTTCATCGGGTGTAGCATCCAATTAACGAGGGGAAGCGACTTACCAAGCTGAGACCGGGATTTGCTTGAAGGCCGATGTCGAGAGCATGAACTTGAGCAGTGTAGAGAGATGAGATGAGAAGAGAAGCAATCAAGAAAATTAGTGATTGAGTTGATGGCTGTGGTGGATGAGCCATTGGAAATAGATTAGAACAAAGTGGGAAAATGGAAGCCTGAATTTCCTCAAAAACTTCTGATTTTATTGATATATGTAATAAGATGAGTTGGGAGAGAGAGAGAGAGAATTGTGTGTATTGTTGTGGTTGTACAGAGGTTTGTCCTCTTTGCATAACCCGTGACTGTTTTTTTTTGTTTTGTAGTTTCACATTTCTCACAAAGGGAATAGTATTAACTTTTTCATCAACTTGTATAATTTATTCAGGCAGTTTGATATATTGAGATTTAAATAATGGAATGGAGGGGCTGCTTTTGGCCACTTCAATGAGTAAGGTGCAATTTTTAAGTTTTTTAAATTTCATCTCTCCCCAAAATAATCTTAGTATAAACATTTAGGATAAAGATAAATAAAAGTATTAAAATTAGAAGAGAAATAAATATAATAGTACAAAATTTGTAATTATGGGCCTTACTTGGGTTTGCACTGGGTTGGGCTGAGGTGGTCATGTCATTGGACTGCGCTGTGTGTGCATCTGTTTCGTTCGACCCATTTTTAGAAGGAGGAGGGCCCATAAGACTTATATAGTGATTTCAGCTTTCTTTGTACGATGTGGGACAGTTACATCATATTATTTAGTTTCAATTGCCAACACACTCCCTCAAATAGCTTTCTTTGTACGATGTGGGACAGTTACATCATATTATTTAGTTTCAATTGCCAACACACTCCCTCAAATCCTTCAAGGTGAAGCTTGGAGGGGTTGGACTTTTTTCTAATCAGTTGGACTACTAGTCCAATTTTTTTCCGATCAGTTGGGCCACTGGCCCAAATTTCAAGCCCAGATATATTGCTGGGTCAGCCATTTTTTTCGGTTTTAGCCCAGATATACTGCTAGGTCAGTTAAATTTGACCCACAGTCGGCGACCCGCTCAGATACCATGATAGAAATCCATGGGTTCCATCCTAAAACCAATTAGTGATAGGAGGAGGGGCCCATAAAACTTATATAGTGATTTCAGAATTCTTTGTACACCGATGTGAGACAGTTACATCATATTATTTAGTTTCAATTGCCAACAATATTTAGTCTCATGTGACAATTGTGAATTGTTGTAATTAGTGTTTTATTTTGCATGATTTGAAAGTCCCATAATTAGCCAAAAATCAACTAAAATTTTCATTTAAATGCCAGTTAATGTCAAACCATAAGGTCATGTTATTCTGTCACAAATTAAAATTCTTTAAATAAAACAATTCTATAAGAAAAAGTCCGTGATTTTAGTACTCCAGATTGTAAGAGTCGAACGTGTCTTTTTCTCCAAAAATTAAGAATGGTGTTATATATATGGAAAAAGAAGTAGTACAAATTTTTATGTTTGTTGCTGAATCACAAAATATTGTTCAGTCAATCATGGATTCACTGTTTTTTAGGAAAATTGAATGAGTATAGCATTGAATCAATAATAAATTGATATTTAAATAATTACTTTTAATCACTAATTTTCGCATAAGATAGTTTGTGATTGACTCAATATATCCCGGTAAAATAAATCAGTTACACATCTATTCACAAAATTCCACAACCCAAAAATATTATTGACTGACCAAAATTTATCGCAACTGAACTGTTCAACTCTCAATTATTATCCAAATACTCACAAACAAAATACACATAAATCAATCATACAACACAAACATCATTCATTACCAACATTTTAATTCAGTCACACCAATTTTAGTTAATCCATTCCAAAAACATTTCTATATTTTGACAAAAATGTGGTTAAATTAACCACTCTCCTTATATATTGACACACTCATTTTCATTTAAAGATCTCAAAACTCTCTTCTCCTTCTCTCTAATGGCGTCAGTGATGAAGAAATTAAAGAAGAGGGTGATGAAGCCAATCAAACGCCTCAAGAAAATCTTCAACCGCTGGAAATCGAAGCGCGTTTACTACTCCTCCGACTCCTCCTCCGACTCCTCATCCCGGGCCTCCGAGAGTAGCATGTCGCCCACTTCCTTGCTCGGGATCAACGTGGGGCCCGAGCGTCGCAACATGAACATCCCGTACGGGTACCTCGCCCTCCCGGTGTTCCAGGCTCTCATCCAGCAAGCCAACCAGATGTTCGGCCACACAAACCCTCAGGCCTATACGCTCCCTTGCGAATCCATCCTCGTCTCCAACATCCTCACCCTCCTCGACCGCGACGAGGAGAGGTTTCGCGACTACAGCCTCGACGATTTTATCGAGCACTGCTTCGACTCGCCCAGTTGGCCACACGTTTAGAGAAGGATCTTTCCTCAACAAGCCATCCCATGCATTTTTTTTTTTAATTTGATTTTTTTTTATTTTTGCTTAATGAGATTCCTATTTTGTTCTTGGGGATTAATGTTTTGAAATTTGCTTTAATGTTTGATTTTGATTATGAGTAAAATCATGCCATTTGTTCGGTTTTTTTTTTGTTGGAATTCTCTTATGTTTCGGAACATGGAAAGTGTAATGTTTTATGATTTCGTGTTTGTCGTGGACTATATGAAAAGTATTTTATGATCCGATCAGTACAAGAAATTTGAATTGAATTAAAATTATAATTTACGGAACAGAATTTAAAAGAATTAAATTATAATTTAATTTCGAATCCTTTTAATTCAATTTCACATGCTCAATTCCGTGATAAGTACAATTTACATGCCCATATATAAATCAATCATCTAAACTTTTATGATCTATTCATAGGCACCAAGCAAAGTGAATGTTTCTTATGCATAGTAATACCAGGCAAAACCTCCATATCAATATCATCTTTTGTCATTCCGGCCGGCAGTTCCCAGTCGAACGAGTGAACAAGGTTCGCAAGCGCGAGCTCCACCGTTGCAAGCCCCATCGCTATCCCGGGGCACCCTCTCCTGCCCGAGCCGAAGGGGATCGCCTCAAAATCTGTCCCAATGATGTCAATTGAAGAATTCAAGAACCTCTCAGGCACAAACTCATCGGGATTCTCCCACGTGTCGGGATCTCTTGCGATCGCCCATGCGTTTACGATGACCATTGCCTTGGCCGGGATGGTATACCCGTTTATGTTGCAATCAGACATGGATTGTCTAGGCAGTAGGAGTGGTGCTGGTGGGAACAATCTCAATGTCTCCCTTACTACTGCCTTGAGATAAGGTAGTTTTGGTAGATCATCCTCGTTTACTTGTCTTCTATTGCTGACTAAATCTCTGATTTCTTTTTGTAGTTTGTTCATTGTTGATGTGTTCTTGATCAAGGCTGTCATGGCCCATATTATTGTTGCTGCACTTGTGTCTGTTCCAGCCACAAATATATCCTACAAAGAGAGATTGATTCAACAAAGTAAATGTAGTACCTCTTTTGTTCATTTTCTTGTAACAATCACCAACAAATTCTTTGAGGATGGATAAATATAATGACGGAGGCAGGATTTTGACGATAGAGCCTAATAGAAAAAAATACCGCCTCCACTGCTACAACTATGAAGGAGGTCAGCAAGGGAATTGTTAGATGGAAATGGTAGTTGGAAGTTAGGATTCGAACCAATTCTAATTCGGAAAAGGGAAAATCGAGACGAGTAAAAATTATCAATGAAATTACCAAAATACCCTTGTTTTCAGCAAAAATTTTAGAGGGCAAGTGGATATATATCACTTGTGAACATTTAATTTTTATTTTTAATTTAACCAGATTAGTAAGCATTTAAATGTTTTGTTCTTAAATTGTTTTGGATTGATATTCGCCTGAATGTGGCAAAATCGTAATATTACATCGAACAAGTACAATAATCTGGTAAGTCCATGTACCGAAATTTATAAATTTTATATTTTGGATTTCTTAAAAAAATCTTTTTTACTCCCTCCGTTCCCCAGTGATTGTTCCACTTTGACCCAGCATGAGTTTTAAGAAAGGTAATGAAAAGTGATTAGAAAAAGTTAGTGGAATGTTGGATTCTACTTTTACGTATAATAGTTTTATGATAAAATGTGAGTAGGAATGAGTTAATGGAATATGAGGTCCATTATAAAAAATAATAAAAAGTGAAATGAGACGGATGGAAATAGAAAACTGGACAAACTTTCAGGGACGGAGGGAGTATTACTTATGTCAATTATTAGTAAATGTAGTATCACCTTTTATACTAAGAAGCTAGAAAAAACCTAAAAATGGAAATAATGTAACTAACCATGAGTATTGCCTTGACATTATCCCACGTCAGAGCCACCGAGCTAGAATTTTCCTCTTTCATCTGGATCAAAATATCAAGAATATTCGAATTCATCGACTTATGTCTGCTCTGATTCACGCGCTCCTGAATCAGCTCCTCAAAGAATCCATCCATGTCTTTAAAAATCCGTTCAAGTCTGCCAATCAACCCGGAAACTCTATCCACCCAACCAAACCATGGCAAATAATCCGAAACAAAAAATTCACCCATCAAAGCCTCAGCTTCAATCAAAAGCTCATCAAACCTTATCCTCCTCAGTTCCTCCTTCCCAAACGCGACCCTACATATCAACGTGTTCGTCAAACCCAACACCACCGCGCTTAGATCGACAACCCGACCGCAGTCAAGGCTTTGGGTCATCCGAAGAACCTCCTCCTCGCGCACCGGCCTGAACGACTGGACCTATCGATACAAATGCAGTTGTTTGAGATTAGCAAGAGAATTGATAAACACTAAACTATAGTGTACTTTTACCATTTTGGTTCGTTCACTTCTGCTTTCGAAAATTCACCACATTAATTACACTATTAATGATGCGGATTCCACTATTCATTGAAACTTTAACTATTTTTTATCTTTCTATCTCCTACTTCTTACCATTAATCTTCTACTTACTACTCTCTCGTCGCATAAAATTTGTCATGTTTTGATCTGACATGGATTGTAAAAAAATGTAACGAAAAATAAGTTGAAAAAATTAATCAAATGTAAGTCCTATTTTTATATATTAGTCGTATAATACCTATAAGAAAGAGTTAGTGGAATGTGGGTAAGAGGTCACTATCATAAATGGTAAAAGTAAAATATGACAAACTTTATAGGATGAACGAGAATTAAAATAAGTGAAAAACTTTTTGGGACGAAGGAAGTAGTATAACTTCACTTAAAACCATGTTCAAATATAAACGATTGCCTCCCTCCCTCTTATATGTTATTCCACACTTTCGCGTGGAAACTATGTGAGATTCGTATCAACCTGCTTGTGGCTGAGGAGATGGACGACGCAGATCTTCCTCATCTCCCGCCACGTGTGGCCGTAGGGGGCGAAGGAGATGTCGGAGCGGTTGTAGGACAGCCTGTGCTGCCCGAGGAGCTTCGGGCGGCTGCAGAAGACGAGGTCGTGGGTCTTCATGACCTGCTCTGCGGTCCGAGGGGACGAAACGACGACCACGGGCACGCTGCCGAGCTTGAGCGACATGAGGGGGCCGTGGGAGCGGGAGAGCCGCCATAGAGAGATGTGCGGCTTGGAGGTGTCGAGGGAGAGGAGGTTTCCGATGAACGGGAGGCCGAGGGGGCCGGGTGGCGATCGGGAATTTCGTAGTGTTTTTCTTGTGTGGAGGAGGAAGAGGACTGAAGGAGGGAGGAATATTAGCAGGATTGCAAGGATAGCAACCGTGATCATGTTTTTTAGATGTGTGTGTGGTGTGTGTTTGTTTATTTACAGTAGTAATAGAAAGATCTAGAAAATTAATGATATACATTTTGTAAGACTACCTTCGTCTTTGAAAAATAATTTTTATTTAAAATGACATGAATTTTAGTGTTGAATTGATATAGTAAATGATTTGTGCGGTCCACAGATTTAGAAAATTTCTATTAAAAGACGACCTAAAATAGAAATAATATGAAGATTGTCATCTTCTGGTGTATGACATGCATTGTGGTTTGATGTATACGGCATCGGTAGACTCTAGAAAAATTGTTTCGATTTTTTTTTATTAGAGTATCATTATTTAAGGCATGTCTCAAATGGACCGGAAGGCGAAAAAATGTTTTAATTTATAGAAGTATATATTTATATTTAATTAATGTAATTTTATAAATAATAAAAATTTAAAATATATGAAATTTAGATAATATTATAAAAAGTGATTGGAAAATATTAAGTTGTGATATGATTTGTGGTTCGTGTGCAATGCTAACATAATATTTAAAAAATTGAACTGTGGTATGATTTTGGTTTTAAAATGATTTGTTAGAGTATAATTTTTGTTTGAATAATATAAATATTTATGGAGAACAAAATTTAAAATATGTAAGAGATTGTGTAACAGTGTGTTTCAACTTGGCTCGTATTTGACTAGAAAATAATGCGCAACTCAATTGGTAAGACTTTGTTATAGGGTAATATTATTTACCTATCTAGGAACTAGATACTAGTCGATTTAACTCTCTTATAAGAGTCGAAAAAAAACTTTCTAGTAAAATCGGAGAAGATTACATTACATATATCCTATTACTCGATAAAAAATAGTAGTATGTTGCTAATAAAGCAAAATATTAAAGAAAAAATTATTTGATCCTCATTTAAAACGATAATCATTGAATCGCTAAGGCTTCATAATCTGGGCTGAGTTGGTGTGTCTTTTATTGGGCTAGGCCCATTTCGCATAAATTAGTAGGCACCGAGAATATTTAAATACTTATAGTTTTTTTATTAAAAAAAATTACACTTGAATAGGCTCTCAACAATTTGGTCTCTTCACTCTTGAGTATAAAATTAACTTCAAAATCGACATCATCATAAAAAATTTCCATTACTCGGACAACCTAATACATAAAAATTGCGTTGGGTTGGATCAAATAAAATTGAACAAATTTTATATTGTTTGCAATTGTTATTCTTGATTGAACTAATATGACTTCACAAACAGATAATGGGTCATTTCATCAATTTTTACTTAAAAAATAAATAAAATATCTAAATTAAAATACCAGTTAAAGAAACATGAACGAAAGAGATTAGTAATAGAATTTTATTTTAAATATTAGCGTGTATAACAGGTGTCAAAATAATTAAGTGAATATATTTATTTTCCTGTATAAACAAGGGTATTCATACTATTTTAATCTCCAGAGCAAAACTAATTCTTTTTTGGAACTAAAAGATCAAAAAAGCAAGCAACTAATCTATTTCAATACAAATAATTAGTTAACAATTAGTTCAAGATTTACATTGATTTTTTTTCCTCTCTACTTTTCTGACCCATGAATTGTTTGTGGCTGCTGCTGCTGCTGTTTGTTATTCTCCCATTGCTTGATCAATTCTGCATATCCCTGCGCTGAGCTGACAGCGAACTCCGTCAGAGCGCTCAGCGCAACGGACATCCCGGCGCATAGCACTCTGATGGCCACCTCAGCCATCTTCTCCGCCGTCACCACCTCCTCTTCAAAGTGCCCTGCCTCCACCACCTCCATTTCCCCTCCAAACCTCTTCGATGCACTACCAGACTGGCGACGTGAGTCCTCCTTCAGCTGCTGTGCGTACAATGAGCCAACACCTGCTGCGAAGAAGTCCATCCCATCGAGCACCGGGGCCCCTTGGATGGTGTCCAGGAACCTGGACCATTGGATGCAGATGTTGAACATAGGCGGGGCGTGTAAGGACCTCCGAGGGGAGAATGGGAACTTTGTTGTGTCGGGGTCAGAGCGGACGCAGCGCAGGAGCCACCCCTTAAGCGCGTGCGCGTAGGATTGTTGAGAAACAATCCATGTATCGAAGCTGGACCTCCAGTTCCTCAGCTCTGTCTCGAGGTTGGCTGCAGAGCGAGCCATCCTGTGTGGTTCGGAAGGTGACATTATCGTGTATCTCCGTGACCCCGACAGCTTTGAAGGTGTTCCAGCCAACAGAATCTTAGCTTCGTCAAGGGTGCGTTTCTGCAGTTGATGGCACTCTCCCATCACCTTCCACATCCTTGCTAACCTGCCAATTTAGTTCAACAGTTTTAAGTTCTCACTTCATCACTGCCTCATAATTCTCTTAAATTACACTATCTTGATTAAATGAATCTGAGTAGCAATTCTCTTTAATTACACTACCAGTTTTCTAAGGACTGGGTTCTGAGACATACCCTTGCACCAATTCTAAGAGCTGAGGCTCCAGTTCTTCATCCCGTAAAGTTTCAATCCTCTTTGAGATAGCTTCAACTGAGTGTATTGAAACTTTTATCTGTGTATCAAGGTCTCTTATGGAAGCCCTTGTCTTGTCCACAGAAATAGGGTCATCGCCTTTCACGTCCTGATTCCTAAGTTGATTGCACTTCTTTTCGTAAGCTCTACGAACACGCTCACCGGCCTGTGTTATCAAAAATACAGAATTTACTCATTTGGGACAAGGAAGAATCTAGACTCATTAAAGATATAGTACAGAGCAGCTTCAGTAATTCTGAACCTTCAGAAAGATTGTAATAATTGTGTGATTTAGAATATAGAAAAATTATAATCTGCTACTTCTAAGTCCTGAGCTTGAACACTTACTTAAGAAAAACATATGAAGCAGGTTGACTACTACAAGTAGACTGAATTGATCATAAAGCAATGGGAAAATCCGGTATGACAGTTAATGCATGAGGTTTCTTCTTGTAAGTCAATATAAATGATGTGCAATACACATTGATTTTGATCATAATGCACATATTCATATTAGTCCATCCTAGCTAAATACAATAAACTTGGACATAGAAAAGGACTGACAACTTTTTATACTTTGATTGGAAGTTTGACTTGGAAGCAGCATTGCTCATTTAAAATATGATGATCATCTAGGAACATGTCTCACGTTCTTGCTTAATATCTTTATAAACAACGTTAAGTCTACTTCTAGCAAGATGATGCATTTTAATGTGTTTTCTGGTGGAAACTCATGGAGATATATAGCTACAGTAAATATTGAACACTGCATAATTAGGTGGTTTTTTTGTTTCAGATGCATACCCTAACTTCATTATAGAGCTTCTTTTCCCAAGCGTACAATCGATCCAAGGTCGACTGGTGACTCCCAGAAAACATGCAGGAATCGTCAGAGAAGTCACTGCTGCTTTCATAACCTTCATCTCTTGAAGTTGAAGCACTGACCAAACATCTTGATGATGATGATCGAGATGAAGCCGACCTAAATAATGCTACTGGATTTAAAAGCTTCATAGCTGCAGACAGGAAAAAAGACAGTAAATTATACATCAAATTTGTAGAAAGCACGTGACTTGGCGAGCAGGAAAACTGGTAACTC
>JAOWBI010000066.1:369241-383955 GCA_028566235.1 Salvia elegans | reverse complement strand
GTTAGCAACGAATCACACCCCCGTGAAGGTATTCCTATTCAAAAATTGTTAATTTATACATCTAACTGTATCCTATTAGCCTGTTTCTCAACCTCAGAAATGGAATATCAAATGAAATGAAACATAGGAAATGTGATATCTAGGTTCTTTGGTTAAGACCAAAAAGAAAAATGATGTGTTTTCAGTCTAACTGCCTATATATTTTTTTTTAATATAGAATTGAGAGAGTTGACTTCAGTCAATCAGTAACGTACATCCATGCTAAATTTTTCTCATAAGAGCCTACATGCAGTAGCACACATCCTACAAAATGCATGCAATGACAATCCAGAAATGCAACTTATGTGCTACATATAATGAAAAAGGTTGTTGATAACGTTGAAATTAATAGAGAGTGGGGTGATGTCGCTTATAAATGATGTTGAATGTAAAACGAAAGTTGAAACCCAATTCTAAAGGATTAGGATGAAACCGTTGCACCATAAGGTTAGTGCCAATTTCAAACAAAGGCCAATTTTAATGAAAATTTTCGAGCTTCATGGCATCGACCGATCCACCCGGATCCGCCACATGTTCCAACCACAACACCACTTGCAATTGTACAACGTTTGAAATATTAATAAAGATGACATAAGAAGATGATTAGACCATTGACTTGTTTACCAATAAAATTAAAAGCCGGGAATGGCATATTGACATCATTAGGTCCAATGCTAAGCATCTATTTCAAAATTATATACCAAGTGATGAAAGTATAGTAGCTCCAAAAAGTACACCCAGCTCATTTATTAGACAGATATCGACCAACATGACTAAGTCATTAATATCTGCGTATAAAAATTGTTGTAGACCGCACAAAAATAAAGATATAGGTAAGAATTTAAGATAAGGAGTACTACTATAAACAAAAAGTCGTCGGATCAGGACAAAACCCAATAGAAACTACTTACTACAATCGTTGATATAAAAGCAAGAGATCCATTTGATCAATCTATAATGCCATGAAATGACTCAATCCTACCAAATTTCACTTAACCTAATTTTAAGTAGGAAATTAACTACTAACGGAAAAGTCCATGACATTTTTATCCACCGTTTAAGTTCATGCAAATAAGTTCGTGATTTTAGGGACTACAGACAGAAATCCGATGCTCATCCTTACTCGAGCCATAGCCACCTCTACATTTGTGACCGCCCCCGAACTCGTCTCCTCCATCTCCATCTGCATTGCGCTCGAACTCATCACCTATCCCCTGCAGCTCCGAGCCTGTACTCTCCATCCCCGGCTGCGTTGCGCCCGAACTCATCACATCCCTCTCCTGCAGCATCACGCTCCGCCATTCCTCAACATACGCAGCAGCAGCGGCATTCAATCCAGCTGGCAGAACGCGATTTGCTGAAATAGTGAGAATCTCTTCACTTCTCCCCAGCAGAATAGCAGCCTGCCGCACGCTCCTCTCTCTCTCCTCAATCCCTTTCAGGTGACACTTGTCCTCTACCACCCGCCCTAAATTGGTGAAACACGCCGCCAAAATGCCCGCGATCATCCTACTCAGCCGATCAAACAACTCCTCCCCATCACAGCCGTTCAAAATCGCGGTGCTGCTGCTGATCCTGTACATCGAGTTCGCCGCGATGATGCTCGGCTCCCAGTTCGCAGGGTTGAACATAGGGCATTCCGGCATGTCTGTTTTCAAAACAGACGCCACCGTTTTGCTCTCACGCGCTAGCCTCTCCAGCGCGTGTTCACAGTTTGGACTGTCTGCACTGATCTCAGCAAGGTCGATTTCCTGCCATTTTCGAAACAGATCGACTCTAAGCCAGAAATCAGCAGCTTTTCTCACGTTCTTCCACTCTTCCTCGCTGTAAAAGCTCTCCTCCACAGTCTTCGCCAAGAGAAGGCCGTCGCTTACGTCTTTCACGAGCTGATCGACTTTTCTTTCCTCGACGTGCGGCAGCGCGACGGCGATGGATGCGAGTGTGGACACCGCGAGAGACCAGCAGTTCTTCGGGTCCTTCCCATGTATGCTTTCAACGTCAAGGCTGTCGAATTCAGCCACGCCTTTGAAGTTTGAATTCCGAATAAATTCGATTAGGTTCGTAGACTTCTTCCTTCTAGACGCTTCTAGAACTTTATCCACCTGCTTGGGGATGCTACGAAGCATAAAGTCCGGCAAGTCCGCCTCCCCCTCGAGGCGGAGACAATAAGGCCTCACGTTTGGTAAATATTCGCAGACGGAAGCCGCCATCACTTTCTGGATAACGCAGCGTGAGATTACTAAAACGAGCTTGTTGAACAGAACAATGCATATCTGAGCTTTGATAATCAGACATACAACGGATCTTCTCACGTTGTAGAGAAATCTTCTGCATTTTTGGTGCTTAATCAGTGGATGAATTGGAGACTCCTGGCAGTCTAGAAGCTTCCGAATCCAGTAATCCTCGACCGTGAATTGGATCCTGAAGCTTCTATGATCAGAGCATCTGAATCGGACGGCTGTGAACCATCGGAATGAAGTCAAGATCGTGCCGAAAATCACTCCGATGGTCTGCACGTATAGAATCCATTTCGTGGAGCAGCCGTAGCTGGAACCGGTCTGGCTGAGGCTGAGGCTATTGTGCGCCACCCAAGTGCGCACAATAGCCTCAGCCAGGACTAGTGCGCTTCCGAGGCAGATTACGCCCGCGGAAGCGCAGGCGGAGGAGCGAGCAATCACAAACTGAGGGCTGCTCGTCTCCGCCATCACCCAATACTTTTTCACCAGATTCCTCAGCTTGCCAACCACCGCCTCCTGCACGGCGGAATATTCCTGGCTCACGGCTAGATTGTGCTTCTCCTGATACTTAGTCTCGAGGCATTTCTTCGCGGTGAGCGCCATGACGGCCGTGGAGACGAGGACGAGGACGAGTACGAGCATGAGGCCGAGCGCGAGGATCTCCTCGGGCAAGAGGAGGCGGTGGTCGAGGCACGACCACGTCCCGACGACCTGGATGCAGAAGTCGGCGACGACGGTGAAGATCAGGATGGTCAACGCGGAGACGTTGACCAGAATGTCTCGGTCGGTCATGGAGCCGAGCGACGGGACGAAGTTGGCGACGGCGGTGGAGGTGAGGGCGAGGCTGCTGATCTTGGCGAGGCGGTCGATGGCGGCGGTCATGCTGGTGGTGAGGTCGACGGGGAGCTTGAGGGCCACCGAGAGGAGGGCGAGGGTGGTGGCGTTGAGGGAGAAGTAGTTGGAGGGGAACCAGAGCTTCTTTGACCGGAAGCCGTGGATGAGATCGGCGGCGATTGCGAGGTTGCAAGCGAGGGAGGCGACGGCGACGTACATGCCGATCAACGGCATCGGCGCTTCGAGCATCTCTCGCATCCAGGACTCGTCCGTGGTCGTCATTAATGGTTACTATTGTAAGATGTAAGAGTTTGTTTTCTTTCCTTTTTCCAAGAAGTGGGATATTCTTCACTGCTTGTTGTAGATCGAGGGGCTTTGTGTTGTGGGGTATTTATAGGGCTTAGCAACGTAATATTCCAAGAAGTTTCGTGGAATTGTGAGTTTGGGTTATGCATGTTCCCAACCGTTGATCTCATTTCTTAGTTGCTGAGTTCTCCCGGCTCTTTACATATATTTATAACTAATTGTTGATGTAAATAATAGTACTACGTATAATACATTTAGTTAAAGAATTTTTTTTATAAATAAAATGCTCAAGCCTGAAAATAAGGCGAGTCAGAATCTGTTACATAGAACATAGAAAACAAAAAGCCAAGCAACTAGAGCAAAAAACAAACCAAAAAACAAAGACAAGGTCGCTCACGAAAAGTCCCAATAACAAACCAACACCAGCACAAAACCAGACAACTCACTCAAGGATAAAGTTGTTAAACCTGAAGACCATTTCCCAGTTCATCTAAGCTATGGTTCCTGCCTTTTGTCTGACCATCTCCTAATACCATTTAACTATTTAAAAGCTTATTCTGGAGAAAATGGAAAATCATGGCACCAACCCCAAGTGCATAAGCCAAGCTGCTAGAAAAGTTCCTTTTCTCGAAGAATTGATTTAAAAAAATATAAGGTAGATCTTCAAATTAAAATTTATTGATATTGTAAATAAGAGTATAATATATCTACCCATATATAGAACTAAAAATAGTTAGTGGGGTATAGATTCCACTCGCATATAAGGAGCAGTTTTAAATGAAATGTGAATGGAATGCGTTACTTGAATGTGAGCTTAATACCATTTATACTAGAAATAAATATAAACTTTTATTTGCAGACGGATAAAAATGGAACTCCTAAGCGTAAGCGTAGATGGAGGAAGTATGTTAGTATTAATGTATTATCTAAAATAATAAAACCAAACAAATGAAACAATACAAAATAAAAAAGCAGTTGCCCTGAAAAGGTATGTTACATAGTTAAAGTTATGGGGGACCAGGGCCCTTGTTGCCTGTATATTAATAAAGATGGACAATAGTCGAGATTAATTTTTTTGGTAAGAACATAAATCATTTAATCATACGCGCAAAGTTACTGTATTGACGAAACTGCTTTGCAAATGTTGTAAACGCGAAATGATCTTCTTTAGTTTTAACTTTTAAGTAATTTCTGGGTAGTTCATAGCTTTGATACGAGTCCCGAATATGAGCTGGACCTCGACTTATCATATCTTAAACACAACGTAGTACTTTTGTATAACCAAAATGAAAACTTTGAAAGGCAGAAAAAATGAATCAACGCTGGTTAGCTAATTTTATAAGATGGAGTACTTGATAGTGATAATTGATATAAATTCAGTTACGTGTATAAGGGCTAGGCCCGCAGGACCGGATCGAGCCGACGTGAATTCAAATCGAACCAGAACCCAAACTCAACCCATGTGATGCATACATGGTTCAATTTTTATTTTTTTAAAAGATGATCAACAATGGTTTTCTATTTATCCCGTGATGATTTGAACCCTCAATTTATTGGTTGGAGGGAAAACGTTTTACCTGCGCTTCATTGTCAAAAATCAAATATTTATTCATAGCCAGGAGCGAGCTCTAGTCTCCAAGTGAATTGACGAAGCTTTCAACCACTAGACCACTTAAACTTTATATGCATACATGGTTGAATTTTTTTTAGATATTAGTCTCTAAAATCATTAACTTTGGCCAAAATTTGATATCTCCCAGGAACTTTAAATTTGTTTTAAAATATCACAAAATTTACATTTGTTTGTTATTTCATGTATTCGACCAACTTCCGTGCATTTTTAATCCTACTTGGCACTACTAAACCAACATTGTTTTCTGCGTAGCTTTTTATTCTACTTGTCACGAACTAAAAAAGTAATCTAAAATATCATAAATATTTCACGGTTGTTCACGTATAATAAGATTTTTGCCGAAGATATCTTATTTGGGTCGCCATAGAAAATAACAAACAAAATGTAAAGTTTGCAATGTTTTAGACCAATTTTAAAGTTCATGAAAAATGCCAAAATTTGAACAAAGTTCATGGTTTTAGGGACCAATATTCCACCCCCCTATAAATGGTTGAATTTAATAGCTTGATTTCCTTCTTTTTTTAAAAAAAATTCTTAAGTTGTTTTGATATATATTTACTTTTCTAATTATTTAGTAATTAGGTAGAAATTTTTTAACAAATAATAATTGATTTTGATATTCTTCCTTTATTAACAAATAATTATTTTTCTTTACATTTAGGATTTTTTTTCGATTAAAAGGACTCATTTTTTGGACTAAAAAGATACCCTTTTGAGGAATAATCTTTTGTAAGTTTAATTCATCGCTCTTAAATTATCAATTCATCAAGAAATATTTTTCCGACTTATCAAACGACCTTTTATAATCGTTTGCGGCCTACATAATCTCATGCACGTTCACGACTTATCAACGGATCTCTCATAATAGTTGGTGCGTTATTCACTTATTCACCCCACCAATCCATTCTTTCAAGCCTTTCACCGCGTTATTCTCAAGATCTTTGCCGTTCTTCAATCAAGCGACAATGACCATATTAATAAGACAGAAATATTTTTTAGAAAAGGAATTTTGACATCTTTTCGTGAGATAGAGATAAAAAGAAAGTATAATACCTACTGTGACAGATGGATACTCCCTTCGTTCCTTGTTAATAGAGACATTTCTTTTCGGCACGGAGTTTAAGAATAGTGTGTTAAATTGATGGTGAAAAATGTAAGAGAGAGTAAAGTAAGAGAGATGAAGAGAGAATAAAGTAAAAGGAGGAATTACTTTTTGCTAAAAGTGGAAACGACTCAATTAACTTCAAACTTCCCAAAATAGAAAAAGACTCTATTAACATGGAACGGAGGGAGTACTATTTAAGTATAAATTCTCTAAAGTGTAACTTTTAATTTTTTATATTTACAAGTTCTGAAGTCAGGTCATGAAATAAATTCAATGTTAACATTTTCTTAGTGGGACGGGCTCAATTTAATTCTTGATTCAATGTTTCAAACACAATTTCATAATCGCCTCTCCACTTAATCTGATCAGCTTAATAAATTTATGTAATGATGGATTCTGACCCGTTAAAGCGAAAAATCAACAGATCCCAATAAAGATTTTGGAGGCCTATAACATAATTATTGGGCTTGATTTCAACCATGCCCTTACTATTGCATCAAGTTTTTTGCAACAATTATTAGGGTGTTATCATATTAAGTTATTTTAATCACGTTCCCAACCATGATTCTGAAACACTAAACCGAAACATTGAAGAAAATAATTATTAATGTTCTATAAAAATAGGACAAATTGTCCTAAAAGTCACAAACAATTTCCATTTTTCGATTTTTCCCACGAACTAAAATATTAGCGTATAATGTCATGAACTTTACCGGGTTGCTGGAATTTCCCATTTGAACCAACCCTGGAGTTTTCCGGCCAAAATCTTGCGCATATGGCAAGCCTGAAATCTGACGTGGAAATCGCTGGAACTTCATTAACCCTAAAAAACCACAAACTTTTCCCATTTTCCGGTTTTTTGCACGAACTTTTCTCATTCTCTTGTCGTGATTTCTTTTCCTCTTGTCGCGATTTCTACTGTAATCCAATTTTGATTTTTCCCGTTTCAAAGCTTTTTAATCAAATTGAATGTGTGATTTTTAGGTTTGTTCGAATTCAGCCAATTTTCAGGTTTGAATGTGTGGTTTCGATTTCAATTTTGAATTTTTTGAATAATCACTTTAACTCTCAAATCTTGACCAATTCAACGTATCTTTCTTGGCACATCTCTTTGTGGGAAGCCTCTTGACATCTTGTGCCCCGAAACTCTGGCGGCAGAGGGAAGAAGAAGCTCTCTGGCGGTGCCATAGCAGGAATTGCAATTGGATCTGTTCTAGGCTGCTTCTCTTGCTGTTACTATTATTTATCATGTGTAGGAAGCGGATCCAATAGAACTCGTGGTCAGTTGACGTGGTGACATTTAAGAACGAAGAAATTGACTCTTCCGCCGCCATGCAGAAGTCCCTCGCCGCCGCCGTGCTCATCGTCATCGGCAATGATTTGAGAGTGAAGTGAAGGGAATTTGGGGGTGTGAATTTAGGGTAAGAATGGAGGGTGAATTACGGTAAATTTGGAGATTTTGTGCATTAAAATACGAGTAAGAATAATTTTAACACGTCTGTACACACTCAGCAGCCACGTCAGCTGAAAAATTTTAGTTCGTGGGAAAAACCGGAAAATGGGAAAAGTTTGTGGTTTTTTAGGGTTAATGAAGTTCCAGCGATTTCCACGTCAGATTTCAGGCTTGCCATATGCGCAAGATTTTGGCCGGAAAACTCCAGGGTTGGTTCAAATGGGAAATTCCAGCAACCCGGTAAAGTTCATGACATTATACGCTAATATTTTAGTTCGTGGGAAAAATCGAAAAATGGAAATTGTTTGTGACTTTTAGGACAATTTGTCCTATTTTTATAGAACATTAATAATTATTTTCTTCAATGTTTCGGTTTAGTGTTTCAGAATCATGGTTGGGAACGTGATTAAAATAACTTAATATGATAACACCCTAATAATTGTTGCAAAAAACTTGATGCAATAGTAAGGGCATGGTTGAAATCAAGCCCAATAATTATGTTATAGGCCTCCAAAATCTTTATTGGGATCTGTTGATTTTTCGCTTTAACGGGTCAGAATCCATCATTACATAAATTTATTAAGCTGATCAGATTAAGTGGAGAGGCGATTATGAAATTGTGTTTGAAACATTGAATCAAGAATTAAATTGAGCCCGTCCCACTAAGAAAATGTTAACATTGAATTTATTTCATGACCTGACTTCAGAACTTGTAAATATAAAAAATTAAAAGTTACACTTTAGAGAATTTATACTTAAATAGTACTCCCTCCGTTCCATGTTAATAGAGTCTTTTTCTATTTTGGGAAGTTTGAAGTTAATTGAGTCGTTTCCACTTTTAGCAAAAAGTAATTCCTCCTTTTACTTTATTCTCTCTTCATCTCTCTTACTTTACTCTCTCTTACATTTTTCACCATCAATTTAACACACTATTCTTAAACTCCGTGCCGAAAAGAAATGTCTCTATTAACAAGGAACGAAGGGAGTATCCATCTGTCACAGTAGGTATTATACTTTCTTTTTATCTCTATCTCACGAAAAGATGTCAAAATTCCTTTTCTAAAAAATATTTCTGTCTTATTAATATGGTCATTGTCGCTTGATTGAAGAACGGCAAAGATCTTGAGAATAACGCGGTGAAAGGCTTGAAAGAATGGATTGGTGGGGTGAATAAGTGAATAACGCACCAACTATTATGAGAGATCCGTTGATAAGTCGTGAACGTGCATGAGATTATGTAGGCCGCAAACGATTATAAAAGGTCGTTTGATAAGTCGGAAAAATATTTCTTGATGAATTGATAATTTAAGAGCGATGAATTAAACTTACAAAAGATTATTCCTCAAAAGGGTATCTTTTTAGTCCAAAAAATGAGTCCTTTTAATCGAAAAAAAATCCTAAATGTAAAGAAAAATAATTATTTGTTAATAAAGGAAGAATATCAAAATCAATTATTATTTGTTAAAAAATTTCTACCTAATTACTAAATAATTAGAAAAGTAAATATATATCAAAACAACTTAAGAATTTTTTTTAAAAAAAGAAGGAAATCAAGCTATTAAATTCAACCATTTATAGGGGGGTGGAATATTGGTCCCTAAAACCATGAACTTTGTTCAAATTTTGGCATTTTTCATGAACTTTAAAATTGGTCTAAAACATTGCAAACTTTACATTTTGTTTGTTATTTTCTATGGCGACCCAAATAAGATATCTTCGGCAAAAATCTTATTATACGTGAACAACCGTGAAATATTTATGATATTTTAGATTACTTTTTTAGTTCGTGACAAGTAGAATAAAAAGCTACGCAGAAAACAATGTTGGTTTAGTAGTGCCAAGTAGGATTAAAAATGCACGGAAGTTGGTCGAATACATGAAATAACAAACAAATGTAAATTTTGTGATATTTTAAAACAAATTTAAAGTTCCTGGGAGATATCAAATTTTGGCCAAAGTTAATGATTTTAGAGACTAATATCTAAAAAAAATTCAACCATGTATGCATATAAAGTTTAAGTGGTCTAGTGGTTGAAAGCTTCGTCAATTCACTTGGAGACTAGAGCTCGCTCCTGGCTATGAATAAATATTTGATTTTTGACAATGAAGCGCAGGTAAAACGTTTTCCCTCCAACCAATAAATTGAGGGTTCAAATCATCACGGGATAAATAGAAAACCATTGTTGATCATCTTTTAAAAAAATAAAAATTGAACCATGTATGCATCACATGGGTTGAGTTTGGGTTCTGGTTCGATTTGAATTCACGTCGGCTCGATCCGGTCCTGCGGGCCTAGCCCTTATACACGTAACTGAATTTATATCAATTATCACTATCAAGTACTCCATCTTATAAAATTAGCTAACCAGCGTTGATTCATTTTTTCTGCCTTTCAAAGTTTTCATTTTGGTTATACAAAAGTACTACGTTGTGTTTAAGATATGATAAGTCGAGGTCCAGCTCATATTCGGGACTCGTATCAAAGCTATGAACTACCCAGAAATTACTTAAAAGTTAAAACTAAAGAAGATCATTTCGCGTTTACAACATTTGCAAAGCAGTTTCGTCAATACAGTAACTTTGCGCGTATGATTAAATGATTTATGTTCTTACCAAAAAAATTAATCTCGACTATTGTCCATCTTTATTAATATACAGGCAACAAGGGCCCTGGTCCCCCATAACTTTAACTATGTAACATACCTTTTCAGGGCAACTGCTTTTTTATTTTGTATTGTTTCATTTGTTTGGTTTTATTATTTTAGATAATACATTAATACTAACATACTTCCTCCATCTACGCTTACGCTTAGGAGTTCCATTTTTATCCGTCTGCAAATAAAAGTTTATATTTATTTCTAGTATAAATGGTATTAAGCTCACATTCAAGTAACGCATTCCATTCACATTTCATTTAAAACTGCTCCTTATATGCGAGTGGAATCTATACCCCACTAACTATTTTTAGTTCTATATATGGGTAGATATATTATACTCTTATTTACAATATCAATAAATTTTAATTTGAAGATCTACCTTATATTTTTTTAAATCAATTCTTCGAGAAAAGGAACTTTTCTAGCAGCTTGGCTTATGCACTTGGGGTTGGTGCCATGATTTTCCATTTTCTCCAGAATAAGCTTTTAAATAGTTAAATGGTATTAGGAGATGGTCAGACAAAAGGCAGGAACCATAGCTTAGATGAACTGGGAAATGGTCTTCAGGTTTAACAACTTTATCCTTGAGTGAGTTGTCTGGTTTTGTGCTGGTGTTGGTTTGTTATTGGGACTTTTCGTGAGCGACCTTGTCTTTGTTTTTTGGTTTGTTTTTTGCTCTAGTTGCTTGGCTTTTTGTTTTCTATGTTCTATGTAACAGATTCTGACTCGCCTTATTTTCAGGCTTGAGCATTTTATTTATAAAAAAAATTCTTTAACTAAATGTATTATACGTAGTACTATTATTTACATCAACAATTAGTTATAAATATATGTAAAGAGCCGGGAGAACTCAGCAACTAAGAAATGAGATCAACGGTTGGGAACATGCATAACCCAAACTCACAATTCCACGAAACTTCTTGGAATATTACGTTGCTAAGCCCTATAAATACCCCACAACACAAAGCCCCTCGATCTACAACAAGCAGTGAAGAATATCCCACTTCTTGGAAAAAGGAAAGAAAACAAACTCTTACATCTTACAATAGTAACCATTAATGACGACCACGGACGAGTCCTGGATGCGAGAGATGCTCGAAGCGCCGATGCCGTTGATCGGCATGTACGTCGCCGTCGCCTCCCTCGCTTGCAACCTCGCAATCGCCGCCGATCTCATCCACGGCTTCCGGTCAAAGAAGCTCTGGTTCCCCTCCAACTACTTCTCCCTCAACGCCACCACCCTCGCCCTCCTCTCGGTGGCCCTCAAGCTCCCCGTCGACCTCACCACCAGCATGACCGCCGCCATCGACCGCCTCGCCAAGATCAGCAGCCTCGCCCTCACCTCCACCGCCGTCGCCAACTTCGTCCCGTCGCTCGGCTCCATGACCGACCGAGACATTCTGGTCAACGTCTCCGCGTTGACCATCCTGATCTTCACCGTCGTCGCCGACTTCTGCATCCAGGTCGTCGGGACGTGGTCGTGCCTCGACCACCGCCTCCTCTTGCCCGAGGAGATCCTCGCGCTCGGCCTCATGCTCGTACTCGTCCTCGTCCTCGTCTCCACGGCCGTCATGGCGCTCACCGCGAAGAAATGCCTCGAGACTAAGTATCAGGAGAAGCACAATCTAGCCGTGAGCCAGGAATATTCCGCCGTGCAGGAGGCGGTGGTTGGCAAGCTGAGGAATCTGGTGAAAAAGTATTGGGTGATGGCGGAGACGAGCAGCCCTCAGTTTGTGATTGCTCGCTCCTCCGCCTGCGCTTCCGCGGGCGTAATCTGCCTCGGAAGCGCACTAGTCCTGGCTGAGGCTATTGTGCGCACTTGGGTGGCGCACAATAGCCTCAGCCTCAGCCAGACCGGTTCCAGCTACGGCTGCTCCACGAAATGGATTCTATACGTGCAGACCATCGGAGTGATTTTCGGCACGATCTTGACTTCATTCCGATGGTTCACAGCCGTCCGATTCAGATGCTCTGATCATAGAAGCTTCAGGATCCAATTCACGGTCGAGGATTACTGGATTCGGAAGCTTCTAGACTGCCAGGAGTCTCCAATTCATCCACTGATTAAGCACCAAAAATGCAGAAGATTTCTCTACAACGTGAGAAGATCCGTTGTATGTCTGATTATCAAAGCTCAGATATGCATTGTTCTGTTCAACAAGCTCGTTTTAGTAATCTCACGCTGCGTTATCCAGAAAGTGATGGCGGCTTCCGTCTGCGAATATTTACCAAACGTGAGGCCTTATTGTCTCCGCCTCGAGGGGGAGGCGGACTTGCCGGACTTTATGCTTCGTAGCATCCCCAAGCAGGTGGATAAAGTTCTAGAAGCGTCTAGAAGGAAGAAGTCTACGAACCTAATCGAATTTATTCGGAATTCAAACTTCAAAGGCGTGGCTGAATTCGACAGCCTTGACGTTGAAAGCATACATGGGAAGGACCCGAAGAACTGCTGGTCTCTCGCGGTGTCCACACTCGCATCCATCGCCGTCGCGCTGCCGCACGTCGAGGAAAGAAAAGTCGATCAGCTCGTGAAAGACGTAAGCGACGGCCTTCTCTTGGCGAAGACTGTGGAGGAGAGCTTTTACAGCGAGGAAGAGTGGAAGAACGTGAGAAAAGCTGCTGATTTCTGGCTTAGAGTCGATCTGTTTCGAAAATGGCAGGAAATCGACCTTGCTGAGATCAGTGCAGACAGTCCAAACTGTGAACACGCGCTGGAGAGGCTAGCGCGTGAGAGCAAAACGGTGGCGTCTGTTTTGAAAACAGACATGCCGGAATGCCCTATGTTCAACCCTGCGAACTGGGAGCCGAGCATCATCGCGGCGAACTCGATGTACAGGATCAGCAGCAGCACCGCGATTTTGAACGGCTGTGATGGGGAGGAGTTGTTTGATCGGCTGAGTAGGATGATCGCGGGCATTTTGGCGGCGTGTTTCACCAATTTAGGGCGGGTGGTAGAGGACAAGTGTCACCTGAAAGGGATTGAGGAGAGAGAGAGGAGCGTGCGGCAGGCTGCTATTCTGCTGGGGAGAAGTGAAGAGATTCTCACTATTTCAGCAAATCGCGTTCTGCCAGCTGGATTGAATGCCGCTGCTGCTGCGTATGTTGAGGAATGGCGGAGCGTGATGCTGCAGGAGAGGGATGTGATGAGTTCGGGCGCAACGCAGCCGGGGATGGAGAGTACAGGCTCGGAGCTGCAGGGGATAGGTGATGAGTTCGAGCGCAATGCAGATGGAGATGGAGGAGACGAGTTCGGGGGCGGTCACAAATGTAGAGGTGGCTATGGCTCGAGTAAGGATGAGCATCGGATTTCTGTCTGTAGTCCCTAAAATCACGAACTTATTTGCATGAACTTAAACGGTGGATAAAAATGTCATGGACTTTTCCGTTAGTAGTTAATTTCCTACTTAAAATTAGGTTAAGTGAAATTTGGTAGGATTGAGTCATTTCATGGCATTATAGATTGATCAAATGGATCTCTTGCTTTTATATCAACGATTGTAGTAAGTAGTTTCTATTGGGTTTTGTCCTGATCCGACGACTTTTTGTTTATAGTAGTACTCCTTATCTTAAATTCTTACCTATATCTTTATTTTTGTGCGGTCTACAACAATTTTTATACGCAGATATTAATGACTTAGTCATGTTGGTCGATATCTGTCTAATAAATGAGCTGGGTGTACTTTTTGGAGCTACTATACTTTCATCACTTGGTATATAATTTTGAAATAGATGCTTAGCATTGGACCTAATGATGTCAATATGCCATTCCCGGCTTTTAATTTTATTGGTAAACAAGTCAATGGTCTAATCATCTTCTTATGTCATCTTTATTAATATTTCAAACGTTGTACAATTGCAAGTGGTGTTGTGGTTGGAACATGTGGCGGATCCGGGTGGATCGGTCGATGCCATGAAGCTCGAAAATTTTCATTAAAATTGGCCTTTGTTTGAAATTGGCACTAACCTTATGGTGCAACGGTTTCATCCTAATCCTTTAGAATTGGGTTTCAACTTTCGTTTTACATTCAACATCATTTATAAGCGACATCACCCCACTCTCTATTAATTTCAACGTTATCAACAACCTTTTTCATTATATGTAGCACATAAGTTGCATTTCTGGATTGTCATTGCATGCATTTTGTAGGATGTGTGCTACTGCATGTAGGCTCTTATGAGAAAAATTTAGCATGGATGTACGTTACTGATTGACTGAAGTCAACTCTCTCAATTCTATATTAAAAAAAAATATATAGGCAGTTAGACTGAAAACACATCATTTTTCTTTTTGGTCTTAACCAAAGAACCTAGATATCACATTTCCTATGTTTCATTTCATTTGATATTCCATTTCTGAGGTTGAGAAACAGGCTAATAGGATACAGTTAGATGTATAAATTAACAATTTTTGAATAGGAATACCTTCACGGGGGTGTGATTCGTTGCTAAC
>JAOWBI010000066.1:177736-189317 GCA_028566235.1 Salvia elegans | reverse complement strand
CTATTAGGAAGTGTCGAAGGCTTCCGAACTACTGTAAATTCTGAAGTCCTAGAGCTACTATATAATGCTTCTTCTACCGATGTTACAACTGATTCTGAAACCACTAAGAGGTGAGTGAATGTCGGAGGCTTTCAAATTCAAACTATTATAAAACTCAAGTATTAAGGTCAAGAATACTCAAACATCTACTACCATTTATTCCCAAAGCTGCTACATAATGCTTCTTTTACTAATGTTACAACGAATTCTGCCGCCATTACAGGGGAGTACATGTCAAAGGCTTCCAAACTTATAAAACTCTTAAGGTCAAGAATACTCATTCATCTACCATTTAGTCCTACAGCTTCTATATAATGCTTCTTCTACAAATGTTACAACTGATTCTGCAACCATTAGGAGGAGAGTGTATGTTCAAGGCTTCCAAACTACGATTAAGATCTTAAGGTAAAAAACGCTACCATCTACTATTTAGTAACATTCTAGAGATGCTAGCCTGCTACAATACTTCTTCTACGAATGTTGCAACTGATTCTGCAACCATTAAGAGGGGAGTACATGTAGAAGGTATGAAAATATTATGGTCTTCCAACATCAAGCTTTTAGTCGTAGAGCTGCTAAGCGATGCTGCTGCTTCTATGATTGTTACAATCTATTCTGCAAAGTATTTCGAGCATATATTCAAAACGGCGATAAAGATCTAAAAGTGCCAGGCAAAAAAATCCATCAAATTGATGCTGAGTGTTGAGCCAGCTACAAAAATCTCATTTTTACAGCTGCATATTGAATAGCTACTGCCTAACTAGGTGCCATAAGCTATCCTAAAAATATATAATATGTTTCAACTTTTTTAGACAGAGTTTCATCACTCATCCACTATGAATCAAAGCCACATTTTTCCAATCTATTTGAATTAATTGTACTGGTATGATCGCCAACACTAAATATTAAATTGTACAATTAGCAAACCACAGAATGACCAAAAAATGTCGATCCAGTTACCAATTTTCAACTATCTGATTCAAATGCCCTAATTTTTTTTTTTATAAAAAATCGACTTTCGGAACCGCAGAAAAGAAACAATCACACTCTCCAGTAACAAAATTGAAGAATAAACTGTTCGTATACACAAATCCGGGTTCTGAAATTTCCCAAAATTTAAAAATCTGAGCTCGTAACTAACAATTTAAGTACTAATTATGTATGTAGTGTAGATGAACAGATGAGAGATGGACCTTATCTTCGTATTCGGACTCTTCCATAGCGAGAAGGAGCTCGTCGTTGTGGGGCTGCGGCCACTGCGCCGGCAAAAGATACGACGTCGGAATAACCCTCGTCGACGATGGGAACTGAGTCATGAACGCAGGGTATTGCAGCATTTTTTCTCTCTTTGCTCTTTGGTAGTCTTTAAAATTTGAAATTTGTTTAATGAAAAGAGGTTTGAATTGTTTGCTTTTATTGAGTTGATAATAATTTTATTTCAATATTTAATTTTGAATTTTTAAAATAGAATAATGAATGATTTCCATTATATATTCTCTAAGAGAATCACCAATTATTCTATAGTACTTATTTTCGTTATCGTTTGATTTATATGTGAAAAAAAAAGTGTGATATATTTTTTTCGTTGTTCTTCTTGTGTTATTTTATGAGAGCTACAAATCTTTAGTTCAAATAGAGAATCTAGTCCCCCTTCACAAGTGTGATTGTTCAAGCCTATTGATTTCATGCATTTAGTTCATTCTCGTTAATGAGTTCTTAGTTCTCTCAAAGTTTTTAGAATCCCATAATCTTCATTGGTGCCTTCTTCAATGAGATATAAGAGTCCGGTGGCTATGCAGTTTTCTTCACATATTTGATTCGAGTTGGAAACGACAGTTGTAGTCACCTTGCTTTCTTTCGAACGCATAGAAGCAACGGATGTGAGTCATCATATGGTCCACATTTGCATGGTTGTTAGTTCGCTTCTTACATACTATCAATAAAGAAGAAAATCATAATGAGCTTGAGAGATGGGCTTCTGCCAACTAGAGGGTTAAGGCTTCTCCCTTAACGGGCTACTGTGCATCTTGATTGAACCCCCTCATATAATGTCGGGCCGGAGTGTGGGACCTGCCAAGGTGATGGAATCACCTTTTGCTGCAATAAAGAAGAAAATCATGTAGTTTACTTTATGGACTGATGGCTGATGATTGATGGGCTTAAAGCCCAAGTTCATGTGTGTTTGTATCGGTTTTGCTATTAAAGCCCAAGTTCAAGTGTGTTGTATCGGTTTTGCTATATCTTTAACTTCGTCCAAATTTTATTATGCCGTTTCCTAATTTGCACAGATTTTTTCATGTGAAGTAGGTAATATATAGCTTCTCCTTCCCCCAATAATTGTCCACTTTAATTCTGATATGAATTTTAAGAAATATAAAGAAAAATGAGTTGAAAAAGTTAGTGTAATAGGAGTTCCACTTTTATATATTAGTTTTATAATAAAATATGAATGAGATGAGTTAGTGGAATGTGAGGTCTACTTACTATTTATGGTAAAAAGTGAGAGTGGACAATTAATGGAGGACGGATGAAAATGACAAAAGTAGACAATTAATGTGGGACGGAGTGCTTATGAGATTTGGTATAAAATTTCAAATCCTAAGTTATTCTATTATTTCATCTAGTTAATATTGCTACTTGCTAAATACTCATTTAGTGTGTAGTAAATACTTTAAATAGTAGTAACTCAATAATGTTAATTGGTCTACTACAAAATCTAAGATTTTTGCGATTAAATTTAAAATTGCACTAGTAGTTAGTTAGTAAAATTTGGTCAAAAATTGTGATTTCAGTTACGCAAATAAATATATTATGCAAATTACCATTAATCATTAATCATTAATCATTAATTAAGCACTTATTAGGAGTATTTAACTCCACTGACTCACTATCATTTCAGCTTTCGCAACATATCCAAAAAAAAAATTCTGAGCTTCGTCCAAATTCAGCCATGGATCCAAACCCTAACAAATTTCCGATCCTCTCCTATGTCATGACCAAGCTCCCCACCTTCAATCGCACCCCATCCACCGCCGGCGCCTCCACCGGCGAAGATTTCGACATCGAGAATCAGCCGGTGCCGAACTTCTCCGCCAATGAGCCACAATTCGAGGCCTCCGCGAGTATGCCGTACCTGAAAAACCGCAAGCTCATCGCTGCCATGGGCGAAGCCGTCACCGGCGTCGCGCATACCCGATCCGCGCTGCGGATCCTGGGGACCCGACCCGATCACGAGGCCGTTGACCTGGCGCGACTGAGACTGGCGGAGATCGAGGCCGACACCTCGTTGACGCCGGAGAAGAGAACCGAGGATTACGAGATTTATAAGGCTGTGATCGATCTGGACGAGATGCACGAGAAGTATGAAAAGATGCTGAGTGATGCGGAGCGGAGGCTGGAGAGGATTTACGAGGCGGCGGTGGCTGGGGAGGAGCTGAATGAGGAGGAAAGCGGCGAGGGGAAGGGTGTGGAGAAGGGTGAATTGGATGAGGAGTTGGTGGGGATTTTGAAGGATGCGGAATTGGGGAAAGTGATTGAGAGTGTTGAATTGTCTGGGAGGAAGTTGAGGATTTTGCCGGAGGCGTTTGGGAGGTTGAATTCATTGGTTTCGCTCGATCTGTCGAATAACCAGCTCGAGGTTAGGGATTCTTTTCTACCTTGGATCGTTTGAATTTTGAGATTACATATTTGAATTGTTTGATTTTGTGATTGCTATTGATAATCGTTTTTAAATTTCGTTCCTGATTGATGCATTTTCATTTATTGAATGTGGTGAGAGATGATAGCTAACAGTAAATAGGGATACTATTCTATCTTGGATATTATGAATATTGAGATTGCATATTTGAATTGTTCGATTTGTGATTGCTATTGAAAATTGGGTTTGAATTTGATTACTGGTTGATGCATTTTCATTTTCTGAATGTGAAAAGATTAGATGTGAGAGGATTTTATGTGCTTTCTATTTAAAGATCCAATATTGAAGTTTAAATATCATCTTGTGCATTTATTCTATTTTACCAGTGAGTGTTTGATCTGAAAAGGAAAACAACTTTATGAGTTTAGATGTTAACATTTGGCTCTATATTCTAACAAAACCAGGCGCTTCCTGAGTCAATTGCTGGACTGGAAAATCTCGACACTCTCAATCTTTCAGAAAACCTTTTGGTGTCGTTGCCTGATTCCATTGGTCTGTTGTTTAAGTTGCGAATCTTGAATGTTTCTAGAAACAAGCTTCATGCCCTGCCCGACAGCATTTCTCACTGCAGGTTTGCTTATTTAGCATAGAAGATGAAAACTTTAACTTACCATAGCATGCTGCTGAGTTTCCTTACTTTTGCCAGGTCATTAGAGGAGTTAGATGCAAGTTTTAACAAACTCACCTACCTACCGACCAATATTGGTTTCGAACTCGTGAATCTTAGACGTCTCTCGGTGAATCTGAACAAGATCCGCTCCCTGCCGACGTCTGTTGGTGAGATGAAGTCCTTGCAGCATCTGGACTTGCATTTCAATGAGCTTGGTGGGCTTCCAACTACGATCGGGAAACTGACAAATCTCGAGATTCTGAATCTCAGTAGCAACTTCAGTGACCTGACTGAGCTTCCTGAGACAATTTCTGACCTTATCAACCTCAAAGAACTTGATCTGAGCAACAACCAGATTCATGCATTGCCCGACACCTTTGGCCGGCTCGTGAATCTGGCTAAGCTCAACTTAGAGCACAACCCTATTACAATACCTCCAAAGGAGATTGTGGCTGGAGGAGTTGTAGCGATCAAGGCTTACATGGCGAAACGTTGGGCTGATATATTGATAGAGGAGCAACATAAGAGCATGAACCAAGTGCAAGAGCAACCACAGGCAAGTTTGTTTACTCGAAGCACCTCCTGGCTGAGTGGTGCCATTTCGGGATACTTTGGAAGCACGGGGAAATCAAATGAGGACCCTTACCTGAACCAGCAGCTGTAACTTTCTCTCCGGGATACGCCGTAAACATCCGCTTTCCATTAACACATGATCGAGGCATAAAGACAGAAAACCAGAGAAACGGATCTTTTGCCTATTTTCTTTCTTTTTTATTTACTTTGAAGACATTGAGGATACATTTGCTGTGCTAGCTTTGTTTTAGACTCTGATCTGTGACTGGTGGATCATTGGGATAGCCCCAACTCCAATCGTTCAAAGTAAAAAAGACTACATTGGTTTTGTCTATTTAGGTTGATATGGCACCGATGTGCCTAATTAATAGTTACAAATCAAGATCAATAGCTACAACTAAAATTGCATCAAAACTTTCATACATCACCAAAAATCATGACAAGAACAAGATCCATCTTTGAAGTGATGGAAACGACTTCTATCTCTAACAACAATCTCTCTCCTATAAACACTAGAGATGACCTTGGCAGCATTGTGACAATCACTACACATCCTAAGATTCTTGTACACCCTAACCGTAGTGCCCTCACCCGTCCTTATAATCCCAAACGCCATAGCCAACTTCTCACTATGATGAGCAACAGAAGCCTCCTTATCACCCTCTCCCTCCGCCTCCGCCCTCCCCTGCGTTGAATCCGGCTCGTACCCTCCCCTCTTGATCCTCTCCATCACCTCGTGCACCGCCTCGTACACCTCCGGGTGCCCCTTGTCCTCCGCCAGAAACTCGTGCACCATGCCACCAACCTCGATGTAGCTGCACCCGGGGCTCTTCTTCTTCTCGACTCTCATCATCTTCATCTCGTCCCTCACCTTCGCGGCATCCCCAAGCCTCCCTGCGGATGCGTACGCGTCTGCAAGGAGTATGTAGTCCCCACTGTGCGTGGGCTCCAGTCTCGCGACCTGCTTCAGCGCCTCCTCTGCGATCTCGGGCTTCTTGTGCAGCCTGCACGACGCGAGCAGAGTTCTCCACATCACTGCGTTCGGCTGGAAGGGCATCTTAGTGATGAGTTCGTGCGCGTCTTCGATTAGCCCTGCCCGGCCGAGCATATCCACCACGCAACCATAATGCTCGACTTTTGGCTCGATCCCAAAGTCTTGGCTCATCCTAGCCAAGTAGGCGCGCCCTTGATCAACCAAGCGCGTGTGGTTGCAAGCACTGAGCACTCCGATGAATGTCACCTCATTCGGCTCGACATTCTCCTCAACCATCAGGTTGAAGTATTTGAGAGCTGTCTCACCCCTCCCGTTACTAGCAAGGCCTTGGATCAATGCTGTCCACGTCCACACACTTTTAGAAGGCGCTGCGTGGAACACCTCGAGGGCTATATCCACACAACCACATTTCGCATAGAAATCAACTACAGCAGTTGAGAGATTGACAGTGAGTTTCAAATTCTTCCTTTTTATGTAAGAATGCACCCATTTTCCGGTCTCCAGAGCTCCAAGAACCCCACAACAAGAAAGCACACTGATCATTGTCACCTCGTTTGGTTTCACATTCGCTCTCTGCATCTCGTGGAATAGGGACAGAGCCTCCCTTCGTTGGTCCGAGTGACTATAGCCGGAGATCATGGCGCTCCAAGCAACGACATCTTTACTAGGAATGCCATCGAACAAGCGCCTAGCGGTTTCCAAACGGCCACACTTTGCATACATATCAACAAGAGAAGTGATCAAGTTATCATTTTTCATGAGCCCATGAGCAACAGCATACTCATGAATCCACTCTCCCAACTCCAAATCACCAAGCCTCCCACAAGCTTTCAATACACTAATCAAAGTCGTTTCATTGAAATAAATACCCATTCCTCTCATTTTTCTAAACAATCCCACAACTTCTAACCAATGCCCGCACCGAACATAACCGGAAAACATCGAGCTCCATGCGACGGGGCTTCTGTCTGACATTTCATCGAACACCTTCCGGGCTGATTGGAGCTGACCGCAGCTCGCATACATGTAAACCAATGAATTCTCAACAAATTCCGAACGGTCAAACTTCTCCATTGATTTCAAAACGTGGGCATGGATCTGCTCGCCTTCCTTCAAAGCCCCGAGCTTCGAAATTGCTTTCAGAATACCGGAGTAAGTGAACGGATCCGGGCGGACCAACTGTTCGATCATTTGCCTGAATAAAAGAATGGATTTTTGAGGAGATTGCTCTTTAGTGAAGCCCCTTATCATGATATTGTAAGCTGAGGCGTCGGGGTGTTCGAGTTTGCGGAAGATCGAGAAAGCGTAGTCAATGGTGGAGTCGGGGAGGAGGAGGGCCGCCGCCTCGAGGAGGGGCTCCGTCGCCGCCGGGTGGTGGAGGAGGCGGGTTTTGATAAGGCTGGCGTGGACTTGGTTGAGGTCTTTGGCTGTTTTGCATTTTTCAAGAATGAAGGTTTTCGGATTTGCTGGGAATTTGGGGATGGCGGTTTTTGTCGTTGGAAAATGGGAGGGAAAAATTGAAAGGGCGATGACCATTTTTTTTTTTTAGATGAGTTTGGTCCACCTAAACTATGTTGATAAGGAGAAAATGCCAAATTACCTTTATACCCTTTGTGGAACTAACTCGATATTGTGTCGTCGGTTCATGAACACCTTTGGTTCCAGTTCGGATCCATAATCGACCCGACAAAGGAAATTACAATTTCAATTTTGAACGTTTTTTGTAGGTTACTTATCGACTTTTTCAACTTTTTTTTTTTATAACCAATTTTCCAAGTTTTTTCTACTGCCAAAATCGGTACTTTACCACTTACTGCAGTTCCAAGAATTAAATAAAACATGTATGTTTGTTCTAGTTCATTCCGCAAGAGATGGTTACATTTTGAATACTGAAACCGCTAGTTGATTTCGGTTCAAATTGATTATTCCAGTCAATAAATACTTGATAGATCGATCTAACAAGTAATGATGAGCAGGTATGTCAATCAAATTAGCCTAAAATCGATGAATCAACTTGAATAGAATGTAAAAGGAGGATTATGACAAAAATGTACCTTCATTTTTCCAAACTTGTTTTTAATGTTAAAATGTAATTTTATCCATCTATTTATAAAATTCTAGCTGCTCCACTTTAATTTGATTTCTTTCAAATATACGAGTATGCATTTATGTAGCCTGTCAACTCATCTTTATTTCCAGCCATAAATAACAAAGCAAGATTCACTCTGTTTTCCATATCAATATCACAACATGGCTAATTTTTCAAGATAAACCACTATTAAAAAAAAAAGCAAATATTTGAAACTGACTTAAAGAGAAGCATCTGATTCATCACAAACCTAAACCATATATCTCCAAAAGGAATAAAAATCTCTCCCTCCTTAGCTATAAAACCCAAATATGTCTGATCACATTTCCTCAAACAAAAACCAAAAAAAACATATGACTAGTCTCTACTACTATGGAGGGAACTCCATGTCCTCCATTGATGAGTACTTTGATGACATCAACAAGATGCACAAAGCTCCCACCACCATGATCTTTCATCGTCAACAGCAACAACAGGCTCCCGTGGTGCACAAGAAAGTTCACTTCCCGGAGAGTGAAGAGCGCGTTGAAGTTGATGGGAACGGCGGCAAACATCAAGTGTGTGAGGAGAGGACCATTGATATGGAAGCTGATGGATTTATCAAGAAAAGGCACAAGAATTTTGAGTCTTGCAATACCTACAAGGGCTACTAAGTTTGGAGATTTGGGATGTCTTGTGTGATATTTATTTGAATCTATGCTTAAAATAAAAACATCCCTACCATGTCTAGTATTGCTAGTATTTGTTTCTTGCTTATTTAGGTGTGCTCACAAAATTTCACTTTTGTGTAATGTAATTTCTTCTCTAAAGGGCTTCTACAAATTAATGCCATAAGTCAGTTTCTAAGTTCTATAGTCTTTCCACAAATTCTCTCTCACATTCAAAGAGAATCACTCTTCCACACATACTTAAAGTACTTACAACTTTAAGAAGATCAATTTGGGCATAGTTTAAGAATTCTTACCTCTTAGAAAGTGCTCCTAAATTAAATTGTAGTTTAGGTGAAGAGAGTATGACCGCCTTGCTAAGTTGAAACTCAATCGAGAGATGTTTCGGCTTATATCCCTTCTAACGTACTGGGATTGTAACTTTTCATAAATTTCTCATTTAGGAACTTGACATATTTCTATTTTTGACGATGAATGAATCAAATGATATTTTTGTTCCAATTTTGCCTCTTTCTTCTAAGCTCATTAATCTAGGAATAGGTTTTTGTAGTAATTGAACCATCCTATTAGGCCAAATACTTAGCAACTATTCCCATGCTCCTTTCATTATGGTATACTACAAGTTCTACAACTTGACTTTGATTATTTCAGGCCAAACAATTAACCTATTGACATGGGCAGGCCCAACCAATCATCTGAAGAAACACTCTTGAAATTATCCAAGAATAAAGGCACATACCTTGTTCAAAAACACACGAGATTCCTTGTAGAATCTGGTCTCTTTTAGATCAATACAAATAAAAAGGTGCTAGGAATAATTTTTTTTAGCATATTATTGAGCAGCATATGCTGAATAATATGCCAATAACCCACAAAATTGCTTGGGTGTTCATGTGAATCACGTGATATATGTAGATTGTAGAGTACTAGTAAAATCATTATATCTTTCAATGACATTTATATTCATGATTACTAAAATGAATAATTGAATATTTTATCATAATTATCAGGACTGCCCAAATACTTTCCTATAATACTTCCCCGAAATAAAATACTATGAATCAAGCAAAATTAATTCAAATAATATAAATTAACATGACCCTTAAGAAATTAATCCCAAAATCTCAATCTATTTAATAAACGATTAATCTAAACCATTTTCACTTATCTAGACCAATTCTCAAAAGTCAAAAGTAAACATATCTTATGACCAAAAGCATTTAATTTATCCAATAATATATATTCAAAGATCAAAATCTAGCTTCATTTCAAGAGAAATCCCCAATTGATTTCACAATGAAACTAAAAAGTATAAAAAAAACAAGAAATTCAATAAAATGCCAATTGGCCTTAAATAAAAATCCACGAACTACGACTAAATTCCGATTTTTTAAATATATAATTATCAAAACGATGTTGTTTTGATAGTCAACTAATCAACTTCACTAAACCTTCTCGACGACATCTTGTTGAACAAATTCCTCAAGCTATTCTTGCTCTCTCTCCGCCTCGACCGTCGAAGCTGCTCGTCCGAGAAAGGATCGTCCGACACGAGCCCGGTCTCGAGCTTCTTCGAGACCGATAGAATCTCGTAAGAGTCCCACAGCGACTGCCCGAAATCCCAACTCTTTTGATTATCGTCTCCTCTTTTAGTTGGTTTACGCATTGCTTCGAGCTTGAACCGACTCGGCCTCCCCTTGAAGTAGAGCCTATGCGCGTCGAACTCGGCCGAGTCGGCCGCGGCCTTGGCGGAGGCGGAGTGGGCGTGCCATGCCTGCGCCACGGCCTTGAGGAGCTCGGTGTCGTCTTCTTCTTCTTGCTTCTGATTCCTCTTCATTTTTTATTTTATTTTATTTTGAGGATTGTTTATGGGGCCATGTTTTATTTTGTTGGAGTGAATTTCAGCCTCATGTTGAGTTTGTGATGATGGAATTCTAAGATTTTGGGAGCTGTTTATCTTGATTCAAAATTTGTTTTTTTTTTTTTTGGTAGGGAAGTGTTGTGATTCAAGATGAGTGGCTAATGGGATAGGAGGAATGTGAAGGCATGGATGTTTTTATTTTTATTTTTTTTGTCTTTTTTCCTTATTATGTTGGGAATTCTAGTATATTAAACTAGTTACAAAAATTTTAATTATTGCACTGTAACAAAAATCCGAAAAAAACATTAATGATCCGGTCGTATGGAAGAGAACCTTCCACGTTAATATGGTATTAAATCATAAATTTTATATTATTTAAAACATAATTAATTTCCTATTTTACCACCACATATATAGGTACTCCATTTCTTGCTCATTAATTTCATTCATTGCACCAAATTATTGTATATGTCACTTTCATTTTCAATATTCGTATAAGCCAAATTTCTCTAGTACCTATTGGGTCCATATTTAATCTGTTGTATTTCATTGGTTCCAAACATAATTTAAACTCAAAGCTAAAGCACTTGTCAAGTCTTTTTTTTTATAAAGAGGCAGAAAGCAATCTCACATAATTTTATTATGTGTGTATAGTAATATTCAAATCCAACTCTATAATAGCAAACAAGAAATAATAAAACGAAATTCAGTCAATCACTAAACCACAAAATAGGGCTGCTTAACCGGCCGGTTCCGGTTCTATCTGGTACGGTTTGACCGGTACCCGGTTACAAATTTTCATGAATCCCATAACCGGAACCGGATCCGGCCGGTTCCGGTTCGGAACCGACCGGATAAGAACCGACCGATTCCGGTTACGAACCGGATCCGATTTATAGCTTTCATTTTATTTTATTTTTAAAAAAAAATTCAACATCTATAAATATAGCAATTAATACCTAAAAATTTAAATAAACACACAAAAATACAAATCAACAAGATAACAATATTTATCATCCAATATTCAAATACCTAAAAGTAATAATTCAA
>JAOWBI010000064.1:3300867-3311806 GCA_028566235.1 Salvia elegans | reverse complement strand
CAATCTGACATTTATTAATGTTGTTAGGGTTTAAAGTTTATCTTTAATTTAGTATGCGTGGTCTGACGGCTTTGTGTTTGTTCAATTGATCTAAAAGTACTTATTCTTTCAATTCCTAAGCTGGTAATATTTTTATTCAGGTGCTGCTATAATCTTTCAATTTCTTATAGAGAGTCTCACTTTATATGTCCTCTGTGAGTTTTCCTTATCCTAGTGTAAGTGTGTTTCATAAATACTTCAATTTGGATTATTGATGAAAATCTTGTTCATCCCGGCCATATTTGAGATCTCAGGAAACAAAAGGGTAAGGTAACAGCTGGTGATCATCAGTAAGTTTTCCTGGTATGACGTTTGAAGTTCTCTTAAGTAGAATTCAAAACAGATGAAAATCATTTTATTAGCTAATTTGAAAAGAAAATGAGAGGCTTTAGGTGATTGGAGTTATAAGACCGATTAGATAAAGATTAGGAATTTATAATGTTGTACTGTATCTAGATGCTGCTTAGGGGACAGTAACTGTCCGTTTCTGCTGGAAAAGAGGTACATTTGATGTCTTGAAAGTCAGGTTTGTTAGTCAGGAAACAGACACAATTCTTATTGTAGTTTTCTTCAAACCAGTGTAGATTCACATTTGCTTTTGTAATCTGCACCAACTAGCTGGTTCTGCTCTAACTTTAGCTGAATACTTCAATTGAATGTGATAATTTATCACTGTTGTGCCTTACCTTTTAAAAGGTACCAAATTGACTTTTAGTTGATAGTATACACATCATTTATTAATCTCGAGGGTATCTCTGGCGAAAACATAATGTTTTTTTGTCTCTCGGGTTTAGCAGCACAGCATGTATCCTCTAGGGAACAGTGTTGATATTGATTATTTTCAAACAAGAGACCCAGGAAATGATTCAAACTGATAAGTTTACATTTTCTTGGTAAGATAAACAGATATACCTAGGGGCAGTAAAATTTCTTCAGTTGGTTTGCACCTTCAGTGGGCCATGGGGAAGAATATGTTTGTTTATTTCGATTATACTTTAACTCAGATCAACCATACTATGTCATTTCAAATGTATCTTATTTTGGATCATTATCAGGAAGAGCGAGACAAGAAACGTAAAACCCTTGAAGAAGAGAGAAGGTAAGTACATTTTTTCTTATTATCTCCTTCGACTCTCTGCTTCAGTGAGGTTGGATTGTTGACTTTATACATCTATTTCAGGAAAAGCCTGGAGCATGAGAGAGGATCTAGCAAGGATCGTGAAAGAGGTGATCGCAAGGACTATGATCGTCGGAGCCGAGACCGAGATAGGCATTATGATCGCAACCGTGACCGCGAGCGTGTAAGAGAGAGGGAGAGTTCTCGTAACTATGATTCGAGGAGTCACCGAAGATCTCGTTCTCGGTCAAGAGAGCGGTCAAGAGATTATGACCGCAACAGGTTCTGCATCTAATGCCTTATCTCATCTCCTTTCTGTGCACTCTCTCTGTTTCACTCTCTGTGTGCATCTCTAACTGTCCCCTTTCTGAGCAGGCGTCGCGATCGGAACTAGCTGTACAAAGAAGGAAGCCCACTTACTACTATCTGTCTACAAGCAAGCTCTGGACCTGTGGAGATACACTTCACTTGTTCTGCATCAGTAAAGCTTGGAGAAAATCTAGTTTTGCTCCATTTGGAAAGTGAAGGCTAGGCTAGGCGGTTTGATTGTTGCTATTGTTATTATTATTATAACTGTTGTCAGATTCTAAGGATTCGTGTTCGAGTCTATTTCTGTTATTAGTTGAGTCGAGTTAAAATGGTTTTTACTGAATCAGAGTTTTAAGTTTAAGACAAAATTTTAGTTCAAGTTTCAGCTATTTGATCATAAGTTTCCTTGACTTTGACTTACAATAAAATTGTTTTAGGAGTACTCCATTATTTATGTTGTAATTTCTGATTTGTTTCATTTCTTTCACTGTAAATAGTTAACGTTTCCTTGAGATTTTTTCATAATTCTTACGTGGTTAAGTCAATGTGACCTACGTCCATGGCCAGAGGAGGAAATTTCACTAATAATGTGGGGATAATTGCAAAAGATTAACACTAATAATTTAGGATAAAGTAACTAGGAAGACTTAACAATGAGAAGACAAAGGAATAGAGAATACAAGCTTTCAAATGCTTTGTGAATTTTGTGTGCCTCTAAACCATTCCTCAATGCTGCTTTTAGCATAGAGAGAGAGAGAGAGAGAGAGAGAGAGGATGTAGTATGACTGATTTCCTCTAATTTTCACTAATATGTATGAACTTCAAGATGATACTACTAATAAGTGATCATCTTTCATTTGTCTTCTATTAAGATTCTATCATATATCTTCCACTAATATATTAATATTCCATGATATATCTTCCGGTTATAAGTAAAAGTTATTTTATCAATAGATTAGACCACAGATGAGTAATTCAATGTAATTAAAAAAATACAGTAATAGTAATAAAATTGGAGCAATTTGATAAATGAAAAATAAGGTGAGTAAACAGAATCATTTCAAAAGAGGAAAAAAAAATCTCCCCTTGTTTTCCCCCTTTCTCTCACACACATAAAAACACAGCCATCCCTAACCTTGTGAATTCTGTATTTTCGGCACAAGAACCTCCCAATTTTCCCCAAAAATGGCTTCCACAGATCGCGCAACAATCCTAACGACAATAATCCTCATGTTAACAGCAAATTCCGATTCCCATACCTCGTTCTACGACGTCCTGCAATCCAACGGTTTGCCGATGGGCCTTTTCCCCAAGGGCATATCGGAATATTCCGTCGATCCTCTGTCCGGCGCCTTCGAGCTCCGCATGCTCTACGCTTCGCCGTGCGACGCCAAGTTCGAGACGCCGCTGCGATACCAATGCAACATCACCGGCAGGCTGAGTTACGGCCAGGTTTCCAATATCTCCGGCGTTGCCGCGCAGGATCTGTTCCTGTGGCTGCCGGTGAAGAGCATTCGCGTCGATATCCCGAGCTCCGGCCTGATTTACTTCGACGTTGGCATGGTGTTCAAGCAGTTCTCCTTGTCGTTCTTCGAGACGCCTAAGGAGTGTAATGCTGTCCTCGGGGACAGTGAGACGGTGGTTCTGTTTGAGAGAGGCGCTGCTGCCACTCGTCCTGTTGAGGTTTGTGATTTTGTAAATTTGCTGCGATTTTTATGAATAAGCGTTTGGAATTGGGGATTTTTCTGTTGTGGTTTGGAATTGAGGATAAATTGATTAGGTTTGATTTGATACTATTTGGATAATAAACAGTTTAGAATGCAACATTTTGTTAACAATAGTTTCAAGTCGAGCTGCTTTGACTTGCAAGATCAAGATTTGCTGAAACAGTATGTTGTGTTGTACTCCTAGTACATGTACTAGCTGATTTTAGTGCTCGTGTTTTCTTGTTCTTGACTTGTTGTAATGTGCTAGGGCAATGATTTGGATATTGATTTAAGGGTACATTAATAAATTTTGATGCGATTTGCTTCCCCTCCCGTTTTATATGGAGAATATACATATGTTTGGATTGGGATGCTATTATTTGCAATTGGATTTGGTATTGGAACTGGTTGGTGATTGAGCGTTTTGGTTTTTCTTCTATTTCGGCAAATTGTAGTTGGGAAGTCTGGCTTGCATCTATATGGTGCCTCTATAACTCATTGTAGCATTCATATATAATCATTGGTCTGAAAATTTCTACAATAAATTGTGTAGCTGCCATTATAGTTTCCTATCCACGATTCTACTATTTATTGGAATCATTTTACTTGACGTAAAGTATAAAAATAGTCTGAAAACTGCCCGGATAGAATGTTTTTAATGCTTATGTAGAGCCACGAAGTGGGACTCATTCTAATTGGATTAGTATTTTGTTAATGATTGTGTGGATTCTTCGTGGCATCTTCAATATTGGTAATGTTGCCAATATCAAAAAGCAACTTTTGGGATTATGTACTAAACTCATTGTATCACACTGCAGGATCTTCATGGCAACTTGGAGATCGAGCAAGTCACAGATGTGGGACAAAGAGCGGCTTCTTGAACCAAGAGAGAAATGAGTTGTTACTACTATGCTTTGTGGTATGGATGGCTTCTGGTCCTTCCATCTAAATACCGGCCTACGTATCTACAGATTTGTTGATTGTCTTGACTATGCAAGCAGCCGTTTTCCATTCTACTGAGTGATGCAGGATAACTTAGTGAAGAGATTGTATGAATAGTAAAGTGGTTCCAAATTGTTGTTTCATTGTCCCCTTCTTCTGTATTGATATAGGTATGGTGTTCCTAATAGTTTCTTGAATTGTTATACTATTTGAAATTATTGATGTATAAAGTCGATGATAATTAATCTAGAGCTGTTTTTGTGTTGTTTTGTTTGGATTTCTCAGCCCATTTTATTAAACTAGAATCAAAACTGTAAATCAATTTTGCTATATCCAGAACATATTAAAGTGGTCTATATATAAATTTGGAAATGGCTAAAATCAGAGACATTTCAAACAAAAAAGTAAAACCCCTAAAAAAAAACCCTTCCTCTCCACATCCATCCATGGCTTCCATCCCACTCCTCCGCCTCTCCCTCCCCAATCGCCCCTCCCCGATCCTCCCCCACCCCCTCAAATCCACCCTCCCCACACCCCTCCCCCAATTCCGCCTCAAATCAATCCCCAATTCGACAACGAAATGCTCCTACACCCCAACGCCGGCGACCGACCGCCTCATCTCCGCCGCGTCCTACTTCATCCCCTTCTTCAACGGCCTCCAATACGGGCGATTCCTCTTCGCCAAGTACCCGCTCCTCGCCGCCCCCTTCGAGCCCCTAATCCCCTTGCTCTCGCTCTACCACTCCGTCCCCTACGCCAGCTTCGTCACCTTCTTCGGCCTCTACCTCGGCGTCGTCAGGAACCCTAGCTTCAGCCGCTACGCCAGGTTCAACGCGCTCCAGGCCCTCGTGCTCGACGTGCTCCTGGTGCTCCCCGTGCTGCTGCAGAGGATAGTTTCCCCGGGCCGGACAGGGCTCGGGCTGAAGATCACGGCGTGGGCCTATTCTGGGCTTTTTCTGTTTGTGGTGGCCTGCTTTGTCTATGGGCTGGTGTCGAGTGTGCTTGGAAAGACTCCGTATTTGCCCATTGTTGCGCAGGCTGCTGGCCGCCAGCTAGAATGATTTTCTCTCTTTTGCTGTTTTTTTTCCCTCATCTCTTTCTCTAATGTTTTGAGAAAACGTTGCTCACGTAGTGGAATAATTTTGCTGAACTATTCACCATTTTGGTTTGGTTAAAGCCCAGTGAATTTATATGGAGTATATTTTGTTATGGCATTTTGTGAATTGAGTTGTCTCTTTAAATGTCACCTGTAATTGCATGTAAATCATTAAATTTTATTCATCCCACAGTTTTTAAATATGAAAGATAAATTAGGAAGTTTTAAAACTTTTTCAGTTGTCTCACGATGATCTTTTCCAAGCAAATAGTATAATTCTAAATTGGTGTATATGTAAAATTTTGATAATGTGATGAATAAAGACTTAAACGTGTATTAATATGCTGATGTAAACTTCCGTCCGCCAATAGAAATCTCATTTCTTGGAGGCACGAATTTTAAAATGTTAAAAAAAGTAGTGGGTGTAAAAAAATTAATGGAATAGGGGTCTCACTTGTATAAATTAGTTTTAAATGAAATGTGAATGGAGTGAGTTAATGGAAGGTGAGACCTTATTACTATTTATGGTAAAAGTGAACCAGTACTCCTATTTGCGGACGGACTAAAATGAAAAAATGCGACTCTTACTCGCAGACGGAGAGAGTATTAAACTCCTTTGTTTTGAGTCTAAAAAAGTCAAAATATACTCGCTCCAACCATGAAATATTGTCCAAGTTTGACTTGACACCGGTTTTAAGAAATGTAAAGAAAAGTGAGTTGAAAATGTTAGTGGAATGTGGGTCTCATATTTATTTATTAGTTTTATAATAGAATGTGAGGGTAAAGAGTTAGTGGAAAGTGGAGACCATTTACCAAAAATAGAAAAAAAAAATAAAGTGGACAACTTTTCACGGACGGACCAAAGTAGAAAAACTGGACAATATTTCACCGATAGAGGGAGTAACAAATGTGGTCAAGTTAGACGACAGGGACTTTTTAAAAATTTCATGATTCATCATTTAAATTTTAAAAACATTAATATGCCAACATGAACTATTAATACTTTTGTCTAGAGCCAAAAAAAATTCACAATATCACAAATTTGGTCAAGTTTGACAATAGAGAATATAAAAAACAAATTTTATGTATCATTCAAATTTCAAATCTTGTGAAACAAACCAAAAATTATCAATATTTTGTGATCTTATAGAAAATTAGGGCTTAGGGTTTAAAATTATTTCATTTAAATTAGACTAAATTTTAAAAAGTCCACTATATATATCTATGAAATTCTATAAAATTTTGAAACGTCCACAATATATGTCTATGAAATTCCATATACCATCCATGATATTGCATTTTGCTATTCTTGATGCATATTAAAACTATCATCATTAAATTTCATTTATCACTACAGAAATACTCAAAATGTAGCATAAAATGCAAAGAACACGAGGTTGGTAAACTACGTCCTACAAAGCACAAAAACCACATACTCCTTCACAATCATAAACACACAATGCCAACTAACATGTTCAATTAAATTAAATTAATCCGGGTGAATAAACAAGTTGTTCTAGCTAGGTCTCAAGCAAAAACAAAATCAAGCAAAATTAAATTAATCCCATTCCCTTGTACTCTTGAATTTCCTTGAAGTGAAACACTCTTGCTATGCCCGCGCAGAGCCTTTTGGCATCATGGGCTCTAAGGTTCAATCACGAACAAAGGCTGTCAACAATGACCAGTATGATATAAGGGACGTGTAAAGAGGAAAGATAATGTTGCATTTAGTGGTAAGAGACGGGTGATGAAACTCACAGTGTCGACACTGACTGGCTTAGCATCTTCTGCAACAACCTCAACTATTGTGCCAGATTGATCAGCCTGCAATGAGTGGGTCGAGCATTAGTGAGATGAGATAGATATCTAATAGGAGTTATCCCAGCGGCAGCATGAAAAATGAATCTTGTGGCAAGACTAGAGGCCTCAAATTGTAATGATTCTTGAACAAAAGAAAATAACAAAGTAGTCGATTTTTAGGTGGAATTTGCCAAAAAGACAAGTAATCAGCTTATTGATATCTACAATGGAGAGCTGAATAAATAAGGTGCTGGTAGCATTATCCACATATATGCATAAGGAAATGCTTACTTCAATTTCATTCATCAGCTTCATAGCCTCAATAATGCATAGAACCTGGCCTTTGTTTACCTTATCTCCAACCTGTGAAGAGAGGTAGAATTTAATGAGAGCAGGCATATGAAATCAGAGGATGGACAATGTGCTTCATAAAATTCCTATCATAAATCATCTATAACAAAGGACTTCATGGTCCTCATAACACTTCATATATCAATTCGAGTGACATATATGCTAACATTTTATTGTGGCATGCGTTTACCTTGACAAATGGAGGTTCACCAGGTGCTGGACTTCGGTAGAAGGTTCCTGCCATGGGGCTTTTCAGAGGAGGATGAGATGATTTAGGCGGCTGAGCTTTGGGTGGTGAAGGTGCTGGAGTAGAAGCTGCAGCAGCAGGCCCTGGAGAAGGTGCTGAAACTGGAGGCAGTGCGGCGGGCTGAGGCTGTGATTGATAATAGGTCACTGGAGGAGAAGGAGGCGGAGGTAAGGCCTCCTTTTTACGTATTAAGACCTCACAATCAAGTTGTTTCAGCTGTAATTCCACAATATCTTTAGAATCAACCAACCTGCACGAAGGATGATATTGTCATTTCATTTAAAAGTAGAGTAGACACTTCAAGAGACCATATAACTGCATATGCATACTTGACTAGACTGGCAACTTGACTAACAAATTCGCTTATGGTTTCTTCAGATGCCAAAGCAGTCTGTTTAGGTTCCTCAGATACATCGACATCTTTGGCTCCAGCTGCTGAAGTGGAGGCTGCAACTTTTAAAGATTCACCTAGAGAAACCTTAAAAGCCAAAAAATCTCAAAAAGGGCCTCCATATAAAATAAAATGCATGACAAGGACTTCACCTTATTCAATTGACCTTTTACAAGAGAACAATTCCAGCCAGGCTGCACAACCTGAAAAATAAAAAGTTTACACCGAGATGAGGATTCAAGGACGCCAGTACAAAAGAGTAAAAATTAATGCAGTTAATTTGTTCCAATCAATGAATAATGACTCGACAAGGAATGTCAAAATGAGGAAAACAAAGGTCTATCTTATGTATTATTTCACAAAAGGCATCCACATTGCTATATTTCATCATCCTCTTTAAGCTATTGAGACATATATTTAGAAATCAACATCCAGTCACCATTAACCACCCATTGAAAGGCTATTTTCACAAAATCCGTCGATAGTTTTGGTACTTTTGGCCACAAACACCACTCGAAAGCTGCATCGAAAGAAAAGCAACTGATTTTGTAGCTCTAAGTTTACGAGATCATGCAGATGTCACACATCTAGCATCCACTCGAACAATTTAACAGTAACAAAGGAAATTTCCAATTTTAATTTGCTGACATAATTATCCTTTTGCACATCCTTCCTGAAAGGTCATTCATCTATCATAATCCAGCTCCAACAATCTCGGAAACAAAGTAATTCAACCAACTGATACCAAACGACAACTAATTCACAACAAAATAGCATCTAAGCATGAAAAATCACAAATACTAAGCTTGTACACCGACCGATCTCACAAAATCCCCGCATGAAATCGTCAAAAACTGATTAATGAAACGAAAATCAAAACATCGTAAAACTAAAAACCAAAGCATAAACGGTACACACCTTGGACGAGAAGCGGAGCTTCGGCCTCGGAGTGAGACGGAATGAGACAGAATTGGAGAAATGGCGATGGCAGAGCGGTAAAGAGGCGGCCGATTTTCGCGCATTCTCCGTGACGGAGGCCGCCGCCGATGCGGTCGCTGGTCCAAACGATGTCGCCATTGCTCCGCCGAACGGAAACAATATCAGTGCGCGTGTGTGTGAGGGGGAGAGAGAATTAGGGGATCCACTAGAGAAAGAGAGATGGAAGCTGCTCTCGATGAAACCAAAGAGTGAAGATAACAGCTGTTCGGTATCTGTGAGAGATGAAACTATGTCGTTTTGGGGTTTCTGATGTTTGTACACCGCGCTGCAGATGAAGTACGCTCCTTCAGCTACCCACACGTGTGAAACGAGGTTAATGTTTGATTAATCACATTGTGACACTAGTGATTACTAGTACATTGATTCTTAATTTTTTAATAAAGTGGTTTCAACTTTGAATATTGATTTATTACTCATCATCATTATCTCTTTTATTTATTGACAATGGAATTCTCTCGAACAATTGGTAGTGTAATTTTCAGTCCTGATAAATTCATTTATATTAGGAGTTTTTAGCAAAGAAAAGTTAGAAAAAAGTTAATAAAATATGAATTTCTGTTTTACACTTCAAATTTAGTTTTATAAAAAATATGAATTAAATCAAATAAATTAGTGAAATGTAAAATCTATTTATTATTTATAGTAAAAACAAAATAAGATTCTCTCATAAGTCAATAAAGGATAATTCGTATGCAAAAATGTCTCTCGTTACATGATTGAACACCTTACTGAGAGAAATACGACTCTACTTATTTTACCAATTTAATATGACTATAATTCAAAGTCTTGTATATCTCACCGTTCAATTAATTCAATATAAAATTATTTCGAAACTCAAATTCTATTAATTTTTTGCATAAGGATGGAGCATAAAACTAAATAAAACAAAACCCAATGTACACATCATCATCCCTACAAGAAAATCTTTGATTTTTCCACTCCAATTTCATGGTTCTGAATATAGGAATTTGGTGATGCAAATATCATTGCCACAAAAATTAGGGGCAAATCACAAAATATTCCAACAAACTAAAAGATCTCGAGGGTAATTTAGTCATTCCGGACTACCCGAAAAAATTAACGGTCCAGTTTCATCGCCCCCCAAATTCCAACTCCCTCTCCGATAAATACCATACCCTCCACAATTCTCAATCATCATCTCCACATACACACACTTTGTTCACACAGTAAATTAAACTTCGATTAATGGCGTTGCGAGTGTACAGCGTAGCTCCGAGGAATTCAATGGTGCAGAATTTTCCGGTGCATGGAGTTGCGGAGAAGCAGCTATTTGTGGGGGGTGATTGTCCCCAGCTGATGATGAAGAGGAGGATGAGATTGAGCGTGGGAGTGAGGTGCAGCTTGGATGTGGCTGCGCAATCGGCGGCGGTGGCGGAGGTGGGGAAGGTGACGGCTGTTACTAAGGATACCTTTTGGCCGATCGTGAAAGCCGCCGGTGATAAGACTGTCGTCGTTGATATGTACACGCAGTGGTGAGCTTATCATCTTTACACTTTTTAATAGTTCCTGAATCGTTTTTATTGCTGCATTGTGAGGAGTTTTGCTGGTTTGGATTTATGAAATTATATATCAATGAGGTAAAAAAGGATTAGAGGGAAATGGATTCAACGAAGCATAATTTTGATTGATTGAGGAAGGAAAAGGAAGGTTGTGACCTTTAGCTTAGGAATTTGAGTATAAACTAACTCATTGTTTCCTTGAGGTGTATTGAAGCTTTAGAATATCATAAGACAAGTGATAATTTCTCTCATTTGAGTTAATAATTTTACTTGATTCATATTCCACTGAAATGGTGACTATCTTGTCAATTAAGAAACTAAACATTTCCTACCAAAAAAAAAAAAAAAAAAAAAGAAAAAAAACTAAACGTTTCAGTTGGTTTTAAAGGAAAATGTACATTAGGGCCTTTGCGTTTTTGGCG
>JAOWBI010000064.1:3136828-3152462 GCA_028566235.1 Salvia elegans | reverse complement strand
AATTATTTTTTTATTTCGCTTTATACAAATGGTGAATTAATGACGGTAAACCATTTGTATAAAGCGAAATAAAAAAATAATTTGGAGAAATAATCTCGACGGCTACTTGTTCGAAAATCAAATAAGAATATTATCTTTGAGAATTGAGATAAAAGTATACGTAATTAATCAATGTCATTTCAGAAATAAAGCATAAATTGCTCCATTCACACAACGAAATAAGCCAATCTATTGATATTCTTTATTCTACTATATAGACAACCCCATTGCTGATGACATTTAAGTATAATTCAACAGTTGATATATTAAATATAATTTCAACATAAAATAATTGCGATTAATTCTAAACTTTATGATTTTCAACTGATTAATTTAATTACAAAACCAACCAAAATTTAACTTAATTTCATCATTTTTTTTATTTATTTTCCCAAATAATAATTTCACCCCGTCTAGGTCATGTTAATATTCAGCCCAAATGAAAATGCGAGTTCTTATGATTCATTCACTATTAATGCACTGATGATGAAGGAAAATTATATACTCCTGTATTTTGAATCATGATATTCAGTTCGGCAATCGAATTGAGAAATTCTAGTTTTGAAGATGTTTTGAGAAATATTATTGAATCCTTTTTCAGTAATCTGACGTAATTGGATTGTCAGAAACAACACAGTATTTAAATGGCCCATTACAAAACTAGAAAACAAGCGTGCGTAGTTATTCTTTCAATACGCTTAATTTTGTTATCTACTATGGTAATTGAACTTATCTAATAATGACTAAACATATGATCTTTAATTAAAGTAATCGATAGCACATATAAATATTAGTATAATGTATTTAAACATATGACTTCCTCTTAGAAAAATCAAAGGGCAGCTAATATTTAAAATAAGAATAATAAACAATCTGATGATGAGAAAAATTATGATATGAATCATGATGGTTAGCACATATCAATCTTGAAGCAATTAAAGACTTCGGTTATAAGATGAAAGGATAATAAATAAAATGTTATACTACAAACTAAGAAGAACTGCAATTTACAATAACTATCCAATTATAGGCGTTTGGTGCAGTTCAATAAATATATTATATAATAACTGCAATTTACAGTAACTCTCTAATTAAGACGTTTGGTGAAGTTCAATAATATGTAATTACTGCAATTTATTGTTAGTCTACACAATAAATTGTGAAAGTTTAGGACCCAAAAAAATTCCCATTGTTCATTTTCTCAAAAATAGTTCAATGGCCTCTCATATGCTACAACATATTTTGTTGTATCTATCCATTTTAATTGGATGTTGCTCGGCACGTAAAGAGAGTTTTGTTGAATGTGTGTCCAACCAATCTTCTTCGGTGGATACTAAAACCTCCCAATACATCTATACACCTCATTGCCCTTCATATTCCAATCTCTTGAACTCTTTGATGCACAATCCAAGATGGATAAATTCTGTTAATCAAAGGCCCAAATTCATCATCACCCCAACTAACAACGACCAAGTCAAAGCTGCCATAACATGTGCCCGGGCCCACGGCTTCGGAATAAGGGTCCTAAGCGGGGGCCACGACTACGAGGGCTTGTCCTTTAGGTCAAAGAGTCGGTTCGTTCTCGTTGACCTACTCAACCTCAATTCCATCACCATCAACATGGACGACGAGACGGCCTGGGTCCAGGCCGGGGCCACAGTTGGCGAATTGTACTACAACATCGCCAACAAGAGCAACACCCACGCCTTCCCTGCTGGGCTATACCCTAGCGTGGGCGTGGGGGGCCACTTTAGCGGCGGCGGCATTGGGACGCTAATGCGTAAATACGGCCTAGCGTCCGACAACATCCTGGACGCAAAAATCATGAATGTGGAAGGCGAGGTGCTGGACCGGGAATCGATGGGCGAGGATCTTTTCTGGGCCATCCGAGGAGGGGGTGGGGCCAGCTTCGGCGTGATACTTGCGTGGCGGATCCGGCTCGTCCGAGTTCCTCCCGTGACCACGGTTTTCACCGTGAGGAAAGACCTAGATGAGGCGGGGATCGAGGTGGTCGACAAGTGGCAGAAAATAGCGTACAAGCTACCTAATGATCTATTCATTCGACTTCTTCTCCAAAACATAGCCGGAAAGAACACCCCAAAACCGAAATTCGCACGAGCCAATTTCAATTCCCTATTTCTCGGAAATGCAAAAGATTTGTTAGCATTGATGGAAAGAGAATTCCCAGAATTAGGGTTACAAGAGGCAGATTGCAAGGAGATGAGCTGGATCAACACAACACTCTACTTCCCTGGAAAAACAGAGCAGCCGTTTGAGGCTCTCCTCGATCGGGCTGCGAAGGCAACTGGCGGCGGCAACAAGGGGAAGTCGGACTTCGCGACGAGGGCTATCCCGAAATCCGCGTACCGCGGGATCAACCAGCTGCTATTGAAGGAGGACTTAGCGTTCGTGATCATGGATCCTTTTGGGGGGAAAATAGACGAGATTGGGGAAAATGAGACTCCATTCCCTCATAGGAAGGGGAACTTGTTCAATTTGCAGTATTTGAATATATGGGGTGAGGGGGAAGGGGAGAAGAAGCATTTGGAGTGGAGTAGAGAGGTGTATGAGTTCATGGAGCCTTACGTTTCGTCATCGCCGCGAGGGGCTTACTTCAATTATAGGGATCTTGATTTAGGGTTTCAGAAGAGAGGAGAACAAAACTACTCGCATGCTAGGGTTTGGGGAGAGAGGTATTTTAAGGGGAATTTTGAGAGATTGTCTAAGGTCAAGAAGAAGGTTGATCCAGATAATTTCTTTGGGGATGAGCAAAGTGTGCCTCCAATTACTTGATTGTTTTTAAGATAAGATAATGGTAACTTCACATTAAATAATTAGACATGTTAAATGTATAAATATTACAAGTTGTAATGTTTTGTTACAGACATTTTGATAGTTCAATTGCCAAAAAAATTCAATTTATTTATGTTTAAACAAAACTTCAAAATCCTAAATTGTCTGACACTATTTTAAACGAAAGTGGGTCATTGTAAAATTTGAAAAGTTCGATACAATAAAAGGAATATAGAAATTATTGATGATTTAGCGAAGAAAACAAACAGCCAAGGCCGAAGGGGTTGTTTATGAAGAAAATAATCACAAAGACAACTACTATAAGTGTTAAAAACTACTACTTGCATTAAACATGTATATAGTCACAACACATCACTCATAACATAAACTGCATTTTGGTGAAAATTAACTAAATTAAAACACTGAATACAAAGCCCCTCATGTAAATAAACTGAATATCAAACACAAATTAACTACAAATTTGTTGGAAGAACCAAATTAAATTCAACAGTTGAACCAAAAAAAATAGAATTTCACTTCGGCTTTCCATCAAACACGAAACTCATGGTAAGAAATTTGAGTACAAGATTATCATCAATCAATTGTAGAGAAGCGGCTAGGGCACAGCTGCATCGAAATGCCTGTGGAATAATTCAACGTCTCTTCCAAGAAAATCGCGGCTCCCAGAGAGGGAAGGAGAGAAAGCAGGGAATGCGAAGAGAGAGGGAGGGAAAATCGGCTAGGGCTTTTTTTTGCCTCTTTTATATGTGACCCATTTACATTTTTTGACCCGGAAATAGGATCCGCGCCTTTTTTTAATTCTGACCCGTTTTCATTTAGAATTGGTTTATAATTCTCCTGCTAATATATGAAATTGGATTTGTGGAATTGGAATTTATGGAATTGGAATTCAATTCCAAATCCACATATTTTTGTGATATCGAACAACAACGGTGAATTTCATGGTACCGAACGCACCTTTATAAAATCTAAACTAAGAATTCAGCACTTCGTGTCCAAGAATCATCCATATCCGCAAAGCTGATATCTTGAAAGCTAGATAAAAGGATGTCATCTCTCCAGATGAAGCCTCAATGGTCTTACCGACCTATTCTCCACAGCGACAACATAAGCTTGAATCCTTACAGATCCGGTGTCCAACCTTAGGACCTTGCCCTTCGTCAGCTTAGTTACTATCGACTCTCCCCTCACTGACACCCCCAACAACCGCCTCAGCAAATAGAAATTGACCTACGCATTATAATGTATATTAAAAAATCATTTAATCAAATAAAAACAAGTTAAAACAAACTTATAGTTACCTTTAGTTCAGAATATACGTTGGATAGAGACTCAACTTCTCCAAGAATTTGGCCAAAATTCACTCTATCAGTAAGGCTGGGGTCCATGGTTGTTTCCATTCTAGCTATCGCTTTCCTCGTCTTTCTTACAGTACCATGCCGTAATTCAATGAGCTGATTAACTTTCAGAACACCATGAATGAATAATAACCCTAAAAAATGTTAACCTTACCTTCAAGAAGAGTATTAATAATACCAACAATAATACTTAGATTAGTAATATTGCCAGCAACAAAAATGCACAACAATTAGATTACTACCACAATAGAAATTGATAACCTTATAATGTTTAGATTACACATAATGCCATTTGAACAACAGATTAGACTACTAATAATGCCAGCAACAAAAATGTATAATAATTAGACTACTACAACCTTAGAAATTGATAATCTTCAACCAGAGTATTATTTAAATTTGAAGAGCAGAAGTATACCTTTTTAATGCTACCAGCTAGAAATACCCCTTAATTTCATCAATCTCATACCAAACCTTATTAAGGTCAAAAGAACCAGTCACTTTCATAAGTGGTGGTGATATGAAATCCCTCTTTGTGATAGGGATATTATTCACAATGTGTTCCAATACAAATTTGATGTTGTCTTTCATGTCAGCATGCAATGGAATTATTGGCGCACCACCTGCAATAGTGCCCTGTCTAGAAAATTCAAACTTCATAATTCATAATTTATAAATGTGGTAGTAAGTAAAATTGTAGTAATACTTTAACATCAAGTTAATACTTCAACTGACCTTAGTGAACCTTTGAATCTCTGCATACTGTTTCCTTGCATCATCTGGCTGAACAAGGTCAGTACTCCATTCTTTTTCGCTTTCCACCTCGTTAACTCTAATTTACTCATCTTATCTTTTATATTTTAATAAATTTAATTCATTATGTTAATAATTTATTAATAAAAATAATGATATACTGTAGTATAAATGAATTTCATTTAATTATGAAAAATAAAACAGAGAAATATGGATTTGCTAAAGCTGAAGAATGTCAAGACTGAAAAGTAATTAATCAATGAAAATCTAAACTAGACCCTAAAAAACTGTGGTCATATAATAGCCCGACACCTACACTGAGACGGCCATGATACATATCAACAAATATATTTTCAGGTCCTTAACCATTTCAATTTTCAAGTAACAAACAAACAAACAAACTATGTATAGCACAAAATCTCTTACAAAATCTAAACTAAGAATTCAGCACTACTGTGTCCAAGAATCATCCATATCCGCAAAGCTGATATCTTGAAAGCTAGATTCAACAAGTGATGGATTCTCATCATTGCTTCCAATGCTCTCCAACTCCATCACCACTTCCCAAATCTTTGGCCTTTTCTTTCCATTCAATCTCAAACACCTCTTTGCCACATCAGCAACGACCGCAAGCTTGTCCGCACCACCAGGACCGAGGTCCGCTATCCTAGGGTCGAGAATCGCCGTCAGGCAGGCGATTCTCTTCCATGGCCGCAAGAAACCGCGTCACTAAACTCATCTCCTCTTCCTCACCTAATCCCCTCTCTATAGGCTTTTGACCGGTCAAAAGCTCGACCAGAACTACTCCAAAGTTATAAACATCGCTCTTCTCAGTCAACTTCCCTGTCTGGAAGTACTCTGGGTCCAAGTACCCAAAAGTCCCCTGGACTTTCGTCGTAACCTGGGCCCGGTCCATAGCAGGCGACCTTGAGATCCCAAAATCTGAGAGCTTAACCCTGTACCTCTCGTCGAGAAGGATGTTACTGGACTTCATGTCACTGTGATATATCGGGACGGAGGTGGCACAGTGAATGTATGCTAGTGCATTTGCCACCTCCGTCGCGATCCTCAGCCGGATCTCCCAGGTGAACGGGATTCTGGTGTGGCGGTCGTGGATGAGGTCGTAGAGCGTCCCGTTGGGGACGAACTCGTAGACGAGGAGAGGGACCTCGGTTTCGAGGCAGCAGCCGAGCAGCTTCACCACGTTGAGGTGGTTGATCTCGGATTGGAGGGCGAGCTCGTTGATGAAGTCTTTGAGGTGGTGGTGGGAGGTATGCTTGGACTTTTTGACGGCGACGAGGCGGCCGTCGGAGAGCATGCATTTGTAGACGGTGCCTTGGCCGCCGCAGCCGAGGATGCGGCTCGAGTTGAACCGGTCCGTGGCTTTCTCGAGCTCTTTGCTTGTGTAGGTCCGGAGCTTGTCGTGGCCGTGACCGGGGATATTTTGTTGGTGGAGGAGAAGGGAGGTGTTGCGTTTGAATAGGCTGTGTTTTTTTTGTTTAATGCTTCTCTTTTTGAGGAGTTTGTATGACCAGAAGATGAAGATGGGTGTTATGAATAGGAGCAAGCCGGCGCCGGAAGCTGCGTAGACGGCGAGTTTTGGCGGAGGCGACACGTATATGCAGCCGGTGCCGTGGCTTGTGCCGTCGCCGACGTAGTGAAGAGGGCAAGAGCAGTTGAAGGAACCTTCTAGGTTCGTACATGTGGCATATTTGTGGCATGGTTTGCTACTCTCACATTCGTTAACATCTGTTATTACATTGAAACATGGTATAGTTATATATTTTGTGGTTTATCAAAGAATCATATATTTATATTATTACTCTTATTTTTCATCTACATATATACCATTCCCCAATTTTAGTTTAACTTTTTATTTGTTTTTTATGATTTAATTTTATACTATTTTTTATAGGCATTTTAATGGAATCATACTCCCTCCGTCCTCCAAATTTTGTCACAATTTGACCGGGCATAGGTTTTAAGAAATATAACGGAAAGTGAGTTGAAAATGCTGGTAGGATGTGGGTCCTACTTTTAAAGTATTAGTTTTATAATAAAATGTAAGTGAGAATAAGTTAGTGTAATGTGGGGGTCCACTACAAAAAATGGTGAAACGTGATAAATTTTGTGGGACGGACGGAAATGGATAAAATGTGACAAAATTTCAGGGACGGAGGGAGTAGTATATTTTGTTTTTCATAAATCAATATAATTGTTAATTATAAATTAAAAGAATTTAAAAAATGAGAAATAAGAAAATTAGTTGAATAGTCTAAATGTTTAAGGGTGTTGTAGATATCGTGCCATGGTCTTGGAGAAATAAAAACGATGAAAGTTTAGGAGACTAGCCTCGGCAACCAGGGGAAAGATACGGATTCCCCTGGTATCCGGGGGAGCAGCTGCAACGATACCCTCCAAGACTGGACCCAGAGTCCACACACGCTACTCCCGTGGCACACGGTCTCTCCGACCCGACTGCAGCTCCGATCCCCGATAACCCAGTCGACGACGACCGGCACGCTCTCAACCAGTCTCCCAACAAACAACGGGTCCCACACATCCGTCACATTGAAACCATACCCTCCCGCCTCCGCCAGAAACGCATAACCACACGTCCGAACCTTACGATGAGCGTTTATGGTCTCCATCGACACGTACACCGACTGCAGCCCCTCGGGCACGGCGGCCTCGCAGCATCCGATCCCGGAGCACGACCCGGCGCGAAGCTCTCCCGGCTTGGAGCAGATGGCGACGCACGAGCTGATCATATCCGTCCAGTCGTCAAAGTCCCTGGGAGAAGGAGAAGGAGGTGCCGGAGAGGTTCATGAAGGAGTGGATTATGCGAGGGGGTTGGGAGGGGTCGGTGTAGCAGTTGACTGCAACTCTGTTCCTGAGATGCAGTGTGGAGTCGGAGATGTGGGCGATTTGTAAGGTGTCGACTTTGGGGGGGGAGAAGGAGGAGTCGCAGTGGACGGAGAAGAAGGGGTTGAGGGAGCAGGAGGAGTTGGGGCCGATGCCAAAGGGGTATGGGATGGGAATGTCGCCGCATTTGCTCATGGAGGAAGAAGATGAGGAAGAGCATGTTTGGTTTTTGGAGATTTCAGGCGAATCAAGTGTTCATGCTTCATTGTGATTTGTGATGGATGGATTCTTGTTTTGGCCGTCGATGTTTGTTTTAATAAAGGGAGTACATTGCTACTTTGTGCTCAACGACAGCCAGCAGATTTAGTAGGAGTAATATATTTGGTGTGAATATTAATAAGTTTTAAATTTATTTTGTTTTGGATCGTAAATATTAAAAAGTTTGTGAATTCAAATCTTAATGTTGTGGGCATGGATATTAAGAATTAGGATGTGCATGAATGGTGGGACAAACCCGACATGCTTTGATGCTATTTTGCCATATTAGTAGTACTAATAAAATTTTATTTATTTATTCAATTAAGTTTTAGAAAAAAAAAAAAAAAAAAAAAGAGAAGTAAACGCGCAACGAGAAGTGCGATTACTGTGCCATTCATCCTCCCGGCTCCCGCTAAACCCTTGTTATCTAGAGAAATTTTTTGTGAAATATTGAATTTTAGTTTTGGATTCAGAGAGAGATCAGAGAAGCTTCAGAAAACAAAAACTGAAGTTCAATTTGTGCTTTGGAAAAATATTAGAGAAAGAGAGAGAGAGAGATTATGGATGGATATAGAGAGATTCTCGCGACATGGCTCTGCTAGATGTTCTCAAGGTACAACAGCTCCTATTTTTACCATTCCCCTCCTTTGAATTGTTCATTCTGATGTCGCTGGAAGTGTACAATGATGGAGGCACACTTTATCAAGCGGGAATTGTTTCGTAGCTATGTTCTATGTTGATTGTAGTGGCTTGATTAATGATTGTGATATTGAAAGCTTCCCTCTGTGTTTGCTAAGTCTGGCATTGCCGCATTGCATTTCTCATATTGTTACTAATTTTGGTGATGACCTCATGAAAAATTATTTAGGGCTAATCAGCTCCAGAGTTTGTTATTACCTTTTCTAGAATTTTGTATTCTCTTCGTTTCAGGAGAGATTTTTGGACCTAAAGCTGGGACGACGCAGATGATGGCGTTTTCTTTAATATAGGGAACGTCTTCTTTTGGTTTAGATTTCTGATTTCTCACAACTCACCAGTCAAAAGAGTCATGTTACTCTTAACTGTTATGAGAACATGAATCTTGTTCTTCTGGTCTGGTTTGGTTGCATATGAATTACGATGTCCAATGTCAGTTTTTCTCTCCCTCCTTTATAAGGCCTATAAATATCTGTTACTTCTTTGACCAAGCATTTGTAAGCTTCTTCCATGTGCCATACATGCAACTTGTGCCGCTCTTGTAGATGCTGGAATCCCTCTGAAATCCCTTGCAGGTATAAATATTATGTAGTGTTTCTCTCTCATGTTTCTACAATCCAGCCTTATAGATTGAGTTGTGAGTTCTGACAGTATTGCATCCTTTTCCTCTAGTCTCCTTATGTTGTTGTCTCACCGAAACTGGGCAAATCTTATTGGACCCGAGCAAGCTAGAAGAACAGGTATGTGTGACATAATTTCATTCTAATTTGCAAATAATTTCTTTTATCCCTTAGTTTTGTAATGCCTAAAGAAATTCATTGAGTATAGTTCGAGTCACATTCGTTGCATTCCGTTCATGTCTAGCAAATGCATATCATTTGACATGGTAGTTTGTTGTGGCAGAAATTGAAGGCTTTTGTGTGCTTAGTATTTCCTAGCTCAGTTAAATCTGTACTGCTTGAAGAATCAACACCCGCAACCACAAAATCAACAGAACGAGAGATCATTACTTGTCTTAGACACAGTGTAATGACAGGTAATCTGATTTTTCTCTTTTTAAAATTACACCGAACTAATATCTTCCCGCTCCTAATTTGTTGTATACAGTGGACGATTACTTTCATTTCGTAGAACAAGGACGAGCTGCAGTTGCACCGCTGTCCAGTATTCTGAAAAAGAAGATGCGATCACAATCTGCAGGTAAATCATCCAAGGCAGCTTGACCTTTGTTACAACTTACAACCAAGCGCTACAAAGATACGGAAAATCATGTTGATGGGTTTTGAAATATGTTTTGGATATATTAAGATTTCATCCTTGTTGTTTGTAATTGTTTAAAATTTTGAAGATACCTTATGTTTTTGTTTTAAGAAAGGGTTCCAGGTAAATTAAATTATACATTTACTCAACTAAGTCAGAAAACTTTTACTTGATTGTCTGACTTTATGTATATAATTTTTTCATATCCAGTCATGTATAGTAAGAAAACAAATGCCTTGCTTGTTATATTAATATTACACAACAAAAAATCGAAGCTATGAAATTATTAAGATGCATGAATTCTACTGTTTTTTTCTAATTTATCTGCTTTTTAATAATTCAATATGCTTGGTGATGTATCTACACATTTGTTTATTTCTAAACTTGAACTTATTTATCGTAAAAAGTCAATTTTCATATTAGTGTGGTCTCTTTGAAACTGTGATGCTAGATCTAGTCACACAAGAACAAATAAACAACAAACATTAGTTAGCAATCAACAAAATACTAGTAATAACTGAAAAGTTTTCCCTTTTATGATGCGGAGTGTAAAATACAAATCTTGAACATCAGGGAAAGCTGTGAAATAAGGTATCACACCATGAGAAGTTGTCAACGAGTTAGGTTGTTCGGGAATAAATTTTGTGTAATGCAGGCTTCGTCACTCAACTACCTTAGAACAGGTTGACATGTGTGCAAGTCAACGGGCTAGTAAGACGCAAGGATTATTACAAATAAAAACCCTGACAAGTTTAGTTATATATAGGCATTGGCAAATGGAATTTGTTTTATTCACTGCCCTATTGTGTATGAAAACAAAATTTATATTATCACACAGAGCTACATCTGCAGAGTCTTTGTTTTTTCAACATGATAAAATTTAAGAATTCAATAATGGAGAGTTGACAAATAATGATCTACACATAAGAACACGGTTTTTGTGGTCAAGAGAAAGCAATTTCCAAATAAAATATGAAAAAAAAAACTCATTTTGAAAGTAACATCTTGGCTTCATGTAGTAACAAGATTATGCAATAGCAATCTTTCAAAGATGCTTTCTTGAAAAATAAATAAACTTATGATTTAGGTGGATAGAAAGATCCGCAAGAGTAATCAAAGCATCATTGCCCATAACTAAATTTGAGTTATATCATAATCTCTTCATCTCATGATCAAGAAAAATTGCATCTAAATGGATAATCTGATGCTGCTGATTGCTGTCATCTGCTTGCTGACATGTGTCGAAGCTCGAAACATGACCAACGAGCACGACATTCACGACGTAGATCCACTCCATCCGAGCATGGCAGTGGTGCTAGGAGTCCTATCCATCATGTTCTACCTCACTTTCCTCATTCTGGCCTATGCCAAGTTCTGTCACAGAATCAGATCCCAGCCGCCCGATATTCTCCACAATGCTAACCGTGTCGTTGGATCAATACCCCGCTCCTCGGGCATAGACAAAACCATCATAGAGTCACTCCCATTCTTCAGATTCTCCTCACTCAGAGGCTCAAAAGAAGCCTTGAGTGTGCTGTGTGTTTGTCAAGATTCGAGGACACGGAGCTCCTCCGTCTCCTGCCCAAATGCCGGCACGCCTTCCACATGAGCTGCATCGACATATGGCTGGAGAATCACTCCAGCTGCCCCCTCTGCAGGTACAAGTTCGATGTAGGAGACATCAAGAGCCTGAGGTACAGCAGCAGCTTCAGATGCCCGAGCAGCTCGAGGGAGGAACCTAATCTCGAGTTCTTCATACAAAGAGAGCAAAACCAAGGGAGGTCATCAAGGTTCAACCTTGCCAACACATTACAAAAGCTTTCTAGAGGGGTGGAGAGAGACGGCCCGTTGATTCAAGAATTCAAGAATCAGAGCAATGGAACACAGATTCTGCACAATGTCAAGCATAGGATCATTGTATCAGATGTCATACACAAGAGCAGATGGAGTGATGTCAACTCCTCGGACCTAATGTCTCTCAGCCCCGAGATGCTGAGAGACATCAGGCATAAAGGGCTTCCCATGAGCGGGAGGTTCAACGAAGAGGCAACAGCCAAAGAGCAAATCTCGAAGATCAAGGAGGATATAGAGAAGAAGAGGCTATTTGAGTCCAAGATTGCTGCAAGAACTGAGACTAGCATTGATTTGGAGTCTAGCATTATGTCTAAATCATTGGATCCGTCCCAGAAAAGATCGATGTCTGAAATCACAAACGTGTCGAGGTTCACAGAATTGAACTCAAGCAGTAGAAGGATCACTGGATTCTCAACTTCAGTGAGCTCAGAAAGAGAAGAAAAGGTTAGAAGTATGTGGTTACCTGTAGCTAGGAGAACCATTCAGTGGTTTTCTCATCAAGAAACGACCTCCGATGCCAGACAACCTAAGGTAGATGTCTGAATCCATATTATCAAACCAGAGTGTTATACTTTTTTTAGCTTTCACTAAATTACCAAAATAGAAAACTGTATCTAGAAATATATACATCTGTTCTTGTGACACTATCTTGATGTTAAATATAATTGCATTTGACTACTGAAAGGCCCGGCTATCACAGACACAAACTATATTACTCAAACAACTAAAATCAAGCACTTTTTCTTTCAAAAATCAGAAAATCTAGTACAAGTGATAGCCTTGATCTGACTTATATACATCTGAGTTGGGTATTGCTTTCATGTCTATTCCTTCCCATTCAAGCTTTCACCTCAATCGCAATTTTAAGCAGATATATAGCCATGAAAAAACAAGAAAAAGATTCAATTTTGAGAAACACAAAATGATCAAAATATCAAGATCAAAGAGATCCATAATTTTATAGCATATTGAGAAGCTTGTGCCTGCTATTTATTGTGTGTTAGTTCTGTTATTTTGTAGTAGAAAAAGAATGAATGTCATAATATTGAGGATTGATATGAGTTACTATTGACCTTATGATGGGATTTTATAGAATGTTATGATTTGTTAATCTTTTCCGCAGATAACTCTGCAGATATATTGACGAGGAAAATATATTTTGTATGAAATTATACTCCTAAATTGTTTTAAATCACTTAAGCATTTTGCAATTTTATTAGGTTGGGTACTAATGTTTGGTACAAAAAAGCTATGCATTCTGAGTTCATATCATTCTATAACGGCAATCTCACTTTATTATTCTGAAATAATCTATTTTTATTCCTTATGCACCAATATTTTTCCCAAACCAATATTAGTAACTTTTTTACATTTTATTTTAGGGACCAGCATCCCAAATCTAAATAATCAATGGACCTTTGAAACGATGAAACTGACAGTATGGGCCTAAGCCCAACATAGAGGCCATTAGAGGTTCCAACATGTCCACAAAAGTAGACATGAATCATCACTAATACTATTACACTTCACATTTTATTAATTGCTCGATCATCATAATAATCTACAAAAGCACTAAATTACATGAGAAAAACTAGCAAAAACTCAACAAAAGATTACACCATAAAAAACAAGGAAAAAATCACACAAAATATAATCAATCATGATAACAACACTGGCATGAACAACTCTTTGATCAGAATGGTTCATCTCTAGCTAGAGGAACGTGCGTCCTAACAATAAAAAAATTCTCATATACAAATCCAGCGAGACCACCCCCAATAAGGGGACCAACCCAATAGACCCAGTGGTCGGTCCAGTCCCCCGACACGAGGGCCGGACCAAATGACCTAGCCGGGTTCATGGAGGCGCCGGAGAAGGGGCCACCAGCCATGATGTTGGCCCCGACGACGAGCCCAGTTAGTAGTGGGCCTAGGCCCTCAAGGTTCCCCTTCTTTGGATCCACAATTGTTGCATAAACGGTGAAGAGCAATGAAAATGTCAACACAATCTCCATCAGTATACCTTGGATGGACCCCACTCCACTTGCTAATGAATGAATTGGTGTCGTCTGCATCATTTTTATTTTATTATTAAATAAATTGTTATCAATATAAATTAATAGTTTGTGACAACCTATTATTGAAGTATCATAGGATATTCGTTGAATCTCGAATTTGTGACAACTCATTTACATACTTTTTATTTTGTTTTTGAAGTGGATGCATGTATTAAAATAAGTCTTACCATGCCGCCGGTCATATAGTTGAGCAAAGCACAAGCGGCAACCGAAGCCAACAACTGATCAATCCAATAAAGAATAGACCTCACCACCGTGATGTGGCCGCCGACGAGGAGGCCGAGGGTGACGGCAGGGTTGAGGTGGCCGCCGGAGATGCGAAAGCCGGCGGAAATCATCACCGCCACCACTAGAGCATGTGCCATCGCCACGAAAAATAGTCCCACTAGTGGATCCCCATTCAACTTATCTATATATATCCATCAAAAATTGCAAAGTATTACTATTAATTAATAAATTTATGAAAAATAAAGTATAAGTTGAACTGCACTTCATCGTTTTTAAATTAAATTTATTACTAAGAAAGGGTACGTAGGTGGGAAAACTCACTGGTGGCCATGGCGGAGCCGACGCCGGCGAATACGAAAAGGAAAGTGACGATGAACTCAACCACCAATGCTTGAAGGGTCCCCGGCTGGTAAGCCTCTGCGGCGTTGCCAATGGCAATCTTTGCCATCACAAAATAAAGTTAATTACTTAGTTAGAGAGGAATTATAGAAATATAGTGTTATTTGGCTACACATGCAATAGGATTTCCCAAAATTGATATATTTATAGGAGAATGCACATGCATGAACATGCGCATGACTCCATAACTAAGATTCCATGATACATAGTAGTATAAGAAAAAGTAAGTAATTTATATTATTTGATTTTTTTTATATATCATCTTGATATGGCTAGAGGTCTTAGGCATGTGATGTGAGAATAATTGATGAGGGGTAATGACAAATATGCCAGTTGACTTGTCTAGAAATATTGAAATTGCCATTCTCAATTATTGTTGACTACTTTTGTGGGTTTAATATGTGATTTTTTTTATATTTCAATTAACAGTTTCTATAATTTTATATGTAAATTTTAAGGTAATATGTATAAGTATCAAACCAGAATATATGTTCTACATTTTATTAACTAAAAGCATTGGTATTCATTGGAGTGCATATTGCATCACACACATTTTTCTTGATTCTGTCTTCATCAAAACTACAATGTATATATTCACTCATAAGGCCTAACCACTTATTATTAATTTAATAGAGTTCAAAAGTAACTGGGAGCTTACATATAATCTTGTCTCCAAATAAATTATATAATTATGGAATAATGGAATTATGAAGATGGTGATCATGAGAAACAAAACTAATTAATCAAAAAAGACAACTTGTTGCAATTATGAACGCAAAAACTTTTCCTCCACGAATTAAAAGTTGAATTGCTATTGATCAGATAAATTGCTCTATGCAATGAGTATGTTTCTGTGATTGTTGTGATCTTCTTCATACATTATTATCACATCAGGAATAGCTGTCAAATGAAAACAATGTCTCCATTTCCTAATTTCCTTCAATTTCTATTTTGAATTATTGGAGTTGAAATTTTGGAGCATGCTGATTCACGTCATGCTTATTATTAAATCTAACCGATTAAAATATTGCAT
>JAOWBI010000064.1:2689209-2700682 GCA_028566235.1 Salvia elegans | reverse complement strand
GGCGGTGGCCACGCCGTGGCTTGGACCGGCAGCATCAACATCATCATTGGCCCTATCAGTCAGAGTTGGACCTTCATCTTCGACAATCATGTTGTGCATGATAATACATGCGTACATGATATCAGCGATACTGTCAATATACCACAACCGTGATGGACCCTTCACTGCCGCCCATCGAGCCTGGAGCACACCGAATGCCCGTTCCACATCCTTGCGCGCTGCCTCCGGACGACCCGCAAAATAGATCTTCTTTTCTTTTGTTGGGCATCTGATCGTCTTCACGAAGACGGGCCACATAGGGTATATCTCATCCGCCAAATAATAGCCCATGTTGTGCTGGTTGCCGTTGGCGATGAAACTGCACTCCGGGCCAACGCCCATGCACCGGTCGTTGAAAAGGGGCGACGACTGGAGGACGTTGATGTCGTTGTTCGATCCGGCTACTCCAAAATACGCATGCCAAATCCATAGCCGGTAGTCAGCTACCGCTTCAAGGATGATCGTGGGATTCTTGCCCTTGAAACCGGTAGTGAATATCCCTTTCCAAGCGGCGGGGCAGTTCTTCCACTCCCAATGCATACAATCTATGTTGCCCAATATTCCCGGAAACCTGTGCTGAATCCCGTGCATATGCATCAGAGCCTGGCAATCTTCGGGGGTAGGCTTCCGAAGATACCTATTCCCGAATATCTCCCTAACACCCTGACAAAAATACTTCAGGCAATCGCGGGCAGTTGCCTTGTCGATGTGGAGGTACTCATCTAACATGTCGGCCGCACCTCCGTATGCCAGTTGTCTGATTGCGGCAGTGCACTTCTGTAAGGGCGTGTGGCCGGGTTCACCAACCGCATCATCCCTCATCCTGAAATACTCGTATCGATGCTCTAAAGCGCCCACGATACGCAGAAATAGCGGACGATGCATCCTAAAACGTCGCCGGAACATGTTCTCTCCAAACCGCAGCTCCGGAGCGAAGTAGTCCTCATACAACCGACGGTGTGCAGGGATGCAATCCTAGGGCACTATAGTTCGATGATGGTTGATGGGTCGAGGTACCGCCGGCTACTGCTGCTGCTGTAAGGCCGCTTCTATCGCGCGATTTATCTCCCTGAACGAAGTGGCCCGCATTGCTTCTTTAAATTACCGGCGTACGTCACTCCCACCACTACCACCCGCACCACTACCATTACCACTAGCCATTTTGGATATATAAAAGAAACGTAGAGAGAGAAACTGGTTAACACAAGTGGTGCGAATGAAATGAAGTTTAACGAATCGTATATATATAGTTTTTGAAAAAAAAAACAAAAAAAAATTAAAAATCGTTCGTCCGCCGGGAAGTCCGTCAGGAACTTGCAATGGCGGACGTCCGCACGGACGTCGCGACGGACGTCCCGGAAAAGCCGATGACATCCCGTGTCCGCAGCGGACGTCCGCGTCCGCCTTCTCTGTGCCTAATGGCATGACGTCCGCCGGGACGTCCGGCGTTGTGGATGCTCTATGACTCGAATTTATAAATTAAAGTAATTTTGCCAAACTAAATTGAGTTTAATCTTTTTTTTTCTCTCTTTTTTTTTCCAGTGGAAGAAGATAAAGTTGTGACTGAATAATGCCCTCTCTCTCCCCCCCTAGGTCCACCGTTTGGATATTGATGACTTGATGTAATTGTGCAATAAGGATCCTATGGAGTAGGAAAAGTTATAGGTGATCCCAAGTGGTAATTGTGTGGTATATAGAACTAAGACAATCGCAATTTATATGATTATATTTTAGTGACTAAAATACAATTTTATTTTACTATTAAAATGAAGGATCATCAATATGCATACAACTAAAGCTAAATGTGATTTATTTTCATTTTTTTTGTTTTTATTGTGAGTAAAGAATAAAAGACAGATACCTTATTAAACAGACCGGAATCTGACAGCACAGATTTACAAATAGTTATAGTCGGAACTGGTTCGACTGTCTAAATTTTTGCGAGTATTTTTATAGCCAAATAAGAATCTGAGAAGAAGAAGTGTGAATCACCGAAAACTGTCATTTTCTTCGTGAAGGGATAAAAGGAGTAATTGGCGTGCATGTCACCGCCACACACTACTCACTTGTGGTAGTTCGTAGAATACAAGCAGTTGCCAACACTCGATTCTTTCTTTCTTTCTTCTCTCTCTCTCTTGAATCGCACAGATAATGGAGAGTGGAGGTGCAGGCGATGATTGCTTGGCTTTTGAGGTGAACGGCCGGAAGTTTGAGCTGCCGGAGATCGATCCCTCCACCACTCTGCTCGACTTTCTCCGCTCCAGCACCCCTTTCAAGAGTGTTAAGCTTGGTTGCGGCGAAGGTATCTCTCTCTCTTTCTCTGTGTGTGTGTCTGTGTGTGTTGAATTTGTGATTCTTGATACAAGGGCTCTTTCAAAATCAAATCTTTCTTTTATGGCTTACAGTTGTAATTGTAACTCCTATGTGGGAAACCAAAATCTCACTTTTTTATGGCTAAAATGTGTTAGTGCTTATCTTCTTTATCTGCTAGTACTAAAAAACTAGAGAGAGAGAGAGAGAGAGAGTATATGTGAGTGTTTAGGTGGTGGTGGGTCTTTTCTTTCTGTCCTTTGAGCTTTATTCATAAAAAAAGGTCAATTCTTTCTTGCTGATATATACCTGTTTCAACTTCAAGTGGTTTTCCTGTGCAATGGTCTTAGCATTGAAATTGTCTTTTGATTTTGGTTAATCTTGAAAAAAATGCTTTAATTTTCTGTAAATTTTTATTCAATTTAGAGTGTTTGGATGTTGAGAGACAGAATTACTAAATGCTAATCAGAAAGTTTGGATCTTTTTTTTGTTCGAAATTTTGGTGTTGACTACTTGAAAGAGTGTGTGTGTTTGAAGTGCTGTGTTGTAGCCTATAATTGACAAAATGGGAGCTCTTCAGGTGGTTGTGGAGCTTGTGTCGTTGCGGTGTCGAAATATGACTCCACGCTCAAAAAGGTCGAAACTTTCACCATGAGTTCGTGTCTCACGCTTGTTTGCAGCATAAATGGCTGCTCAATCACCACAAGTGAAGGCCTTGGAAATGCCAAAAACGGATTTCATCCGATCCATCAGAGGTTTGCCGGATTTCATGCCTCTCAATGCGGCTTTTGCACTCCGGGAATGTGCATGTCGTTGTTCTCAGCACTCGAGAATGCTGAGGATTCACAACGGGCTGAGCCTCCAAATGGATTCTCCAAGATAACCGCTTCTGAGGCCGAGAAGGCAATAGCAGGTAACCTTTGCAGGTGCACCGGTTACAGACCTATTGCCGATGCCTGCAAGAGTTTTGCTGCAGATGTCGATTTAGAAGATTTGGGAATCAATTCTTTTTGGAGAAAGGGAGATAAGAATGAAAAGAAAGTTAGTAGTTTACCATTGTATAATCGAAAGGATCATGCCTGTTCGTATATGGGAGGCGAATGCAGGTCGACAAGGCTTTTGAATTCTAAAAAGAACTCATGGTATAGCCCTGCATCTGTCGAGGAACTTCTCAATTTGTTGGATTCTGATACAGTTGGAAAGGGAGGGAGCGTCAAACTAGTCATTGGAAACACTGCGAATGGATATTACAAAGAAACGGAGGTGTACGACAGATACATTGATCTGAGGTTCATCCCCGAGCTTTCAGTGGTTAAAAGGGACGAATCAGGAATCGAACTAGGAGCTGCTCTGTCGATTTCAAAAGTTGTAGTATATCTGAGAGAAAATAGTGAAAGTGGAGAACTTGTGTTCAGCAAAATTGCTGACCATATGGAAAAGGTAGCAGCCGGCTTTGTCAGGAACTCGGCTAGTCTCGGTGGAAATTTGATTATGGCGCAAAGGAATTATTTTCCTTCGGATATTGTTACATTGCTTCTTGTTGTGGGAGCAAGTGTGAGCATAATGTCCGGTCATGAACACGAAAAGATTACAATGGAGGAGTTCCTAAGCAGACCGCCGTTGGACTCCAAAACTGTGCTTTTGACTGTTCACATACCTTTTCTGGACCCGAAAAGGATCAATGGCTCAGTTCAAACTAGTTCAAGATTGTTGTTTGAGACCTACCGAGCTGCACCACGGCCTCTTGGAAACGCGCTGCCCTATTTAAATGCAGCCTTTTTAGCTGATATATCTCCTAATAAAAATGGAAGTTTAGTGAATAATATCCAATTGGCTTTTGGTGCTTATGGAACAAAACATGCAACGAGGGCAAAGAAAGTCGAGGAGTATCTGACGGGAAAAGTACTCAGCCTCGAAGTTTTGGATGAAGCAACCAAACTGCTGAAAGGTGCTGTTGTATCTGAAGAAGGCACTTCTCATGCTGTTTACAGGTCAAGCTTAGCTGTTGGTTTCCTTTTCGAGTTCCTTAACAGTTTCTCGACTGTCAGTTCCGCAACATCTGGTGGTTTATCTAAGCAGAAACAGAATGATTCGTTGCTGGAAGGGGCTAATACAGGAAACCAGCCATTGTTATCATCTGCAAAACAGGTTGTGGAGTCTAGTAGAGAGTATCATCCAGTGGGCGAACCGATGCCCAAATTTGGTGCTGCAATCCAAGCTTCCGGTTCGTTGTGTTCTTACCGCTTTTGTTTATATTGCTTTATCTTAAAATTGACCCTATGTTTGCTCCAAAATATTAGAGTAACTCTGCCTTACTGTTAATGCAATGTGTAGGTGAGGCTGTTTTCGTGGATGACATCCCTTCACCCACTAACTGTTTGTATGGAGCACTTATTTGTAGCACCAAGCCACTAGCTCGAGTCAAAGGCATTTCATTCAAGAATCATCCGCGACTAGCTCAGGCACCCGATGTTATTACTGCCAAAGATATACCTAAAGAAGGCAAGAATGTAGGGTGTCTGACCATATTCGGTGGTGAACCTTTGTTTGCAGAAGATATCGCCAAGTGTTGCGGTGATATCATAGCTCTTGTGGTAATTCCTCTCTTCCTCGATTCAACTATCTTTGAAAAACTTCTCTGTTAGTTACAACTAAAAACGTTCACGTCTCAGGTTGCAGACACGCAGAAGAACGCCAATTTGGCTGCAAAAATTGCTGTAGTTGATTATGATACAGAAGGCTTAGATTCACCAATTTTGACTGTTGAAGAGGCTGTGGAACGTTCAAGTTTCTACGGCGTTCCTCCTTTTCTCTATCCTGACACGGTTGGTGATTTTGCAAAAGGAATGGCTGAAGCTGATCACAAGATTCTCTCCGCTGAGGTACATTGATCGCCTATTGCCTGCACTTGGAAAAAGAAGTAGATAAAGGAATAAATATAGTGATAATTTTATTGTTCGTTGGCGTAGTAAATAAGCAAGAAAATAGAATCTCTTTCTCCGTCTTTACAAAAAAATAGGAGTAAGCTGTGATACGTTCACTAAAAAAACTGTTTGTCGGCAGAATTGTATTTAAAAAAATGATTTGAACATCCTTTCACACTAGTCTGTTGCACACACTTTGTAGACGGTGATACTTCAACAATGCTATGTTGTTTTCTTATTGGTTTTCGACATTTGAATTGGCATTTTCAGATAAGACTTGGTTCACAATACTATTTTTACATGGAGACACAGACGGCTCTAGCAGTTCCAGATGAAGACAACTGTATGGTTGTTTACACTTCGAGCCAAGCCCCCGAGTTTGCTCACAGAGTCATTGCACAATGTCTCGGTGTTCCTGAGCATAATGTCCGTGTTCACACTAGAAGAGTTGGTGGCGGCTTTGGTGGAAAGGCAATTAAAGCAATGCCTGTGAGTATATATATTGGTTCTGTATATTGATCTTCAATCTGCGGTTAATATCTGAATGCATTCTTTTTGTGAGTGAATTTTCAGATTTCGACAGCATGTGCCCTTGCAGCTTACAAACTGCAGCGTCCTGTACGGATGTATGTAGATCGAAAGACTGACATGATAATAGCTGGAGGAAGGCATCCTATGAAAATAACATACAGTGTGGGGTTCAAATCAGACGGGAAGATCACAGCCTTGCATCTCGACGTATTGGTGAATGCAGGGATGGGTGCAGACATAAGCCCCATTTTGCCGAACAACATGATAGGCGTATTAAAGAAGTACAACTGGGGAGCTCTGTCTTTCGATTTCAAGATATGCAAAACAAACCATTCGAGCAAATCTGCCATGCGCGCCCCTGGGGAGGTGCAGGCGACTTACATCGCTGACGCCATAATCGAGAACGTAGCTTCCTGGCTAGCAGTGGATGTTGACTCCATCAGGAACAGGAATTTCCACTCGTACGAGAGCCTAAAGCTTTTCTACGGGGGTGTCTCTGGGGAGCCTGATGAGTACACTTTGCCCTCTATTTGGGATAAGGTCACGAGCATGTCTGACTATGATCAAAGGATCTTGATGGTAGAGCAGTTTAATAGATCCAACTTATGGCGTAAAAGGGGTATTTCTCGTATACCAATCGTGCATGAAGTGTTTGTGAGACCAGCCCCTGGGAAAGTGAGTATACTTTGGGATGGATCCATCGTTGTAGAAGTCGGAGGCATAGAACTCGGGCAGGGGCTTTGGACAAAGGTAAAGCAAGTGGTTGCTTATGCTCTTGCTCAAATTCAATGTGATGGCACTGAAGACCTTGTCGACAAGGTGAGAGTCGTACAGATGGACACCTTGAGCTTGGTACAAGGAGGATTTACTGCAGGGAGCACGACATCTGAATCGAGCTGTGCAGCTGCTAGACTATGCTGCAGCGTCTTGGTCGAAAGACTAAGCCCACTTAAGGAAAAGTTGCAGGCGGATACAGGGTCTGTGGATTGGAAAACTCTGATTCTTCAGGTCTCTCTACTTTCAAAATATCTTCTAATGGTTCGTCTTCGTTTTACTGGTTTTTTATCATGCTTTTGGAAATGCAGGCTAATTACGCAGCTGTAAACTTAGCAGCGAATTCTCTCTTCGCTCCAGACCCCACTGCCACAAAATACTTGAACTATGGTGCTGCAGTGAGTGAGGTAAACAAAAAATCAGCCCCTTCTTTATGCATTCGACTAAGTTCCAACTTGGCCTAGTTTTCCTTTATCGTTATCTATTCTGTGGCGAACAGAAGAGAGGCGCTCGTGCCGAACATAAACTAACTACTCGTGTTTGTTGGAGAATTAATCGGTGTTGGCTTATATCGCAGGTTGAGGTAGATATCCTAACTGGAGGAACGAAGATATTGAGAACAGATATCATGTATGATTGTGGGCAGAGCATGAATCCAGCTGTGGACTTGGGGCAGGTGGTTTTTGCTTCAAAACTCCATTCATAGTGTTTAAAGTCATATTTTCAATATGGAATTCTAACATAGTAGTTTATGATGTCTGTATGGTAGATTGAAGGAGCTTTTGTGCAAGGACTAGGATTTTTCATGCAAGAAGAATACGCGACTGATCCGGATGGAACGATGGTTGCGGATGGCACGTGGACGTACAAAATCCCAACTATCGACACCATCCCCAAAGAGTTCAATGTCCAAGTCCTCAACAGCGGCCATCACCAGCAACGTGTTCTCTCGTCTAAGGGTACGTGCATTATCTTGGCCAAAAAAAGTCGAGACCTTTCTAGCTAGATACCTCGCAATTGTCTTAACAGTGACTTTTTTTTGTCTGCAGCTTCCGGGGAGCCCCCGTTGCTGCTGGCAGCATCAGTACATTGTGCTACAAGTGCAGCAATTGGAGAGGCAAGAAAACAGCTAAAATCATGGGGGGCAGTAGAAGGGACTGAATTGAGGTTCCAGCTAGACGTTCCTGCGACCATGCCGGCTGTGAAGAAGCTCTGTGGCCTCGACAGCGTCGCTACTTATTTGCGTAGTAGGCTCTCACCCTCACAAAACTGATGAAGCCCCATTACAAAGGATGGTGAGGTTATGCTGTCAAATTCTTGAAATGTGCAGAAATTTCAATAAATAATTGCTCTTGCAGAGTTGTATGTACATCAGCAAGGAATAAAGCAGAATATGGAGATTGCTAGTATTTTCTTCTTTAAGTAGCGACGTGCATGTGAAGTTACAGAATATGCAGAATATGGAGATTGCTATACAAAGTGCATGTGAAGTTACAGTTTTATTATACAAATTCATGTTTGAATTTTTCTTTTTGTTACTTATAAGAAGAGGAATTGAATTAGATTTATCTGTGTATGTATATCATCAGAATTAGCTTTGCGCTGTGTATCTTCATAATTTTTTTTTAACATGAGTTCACATTGACCATATACCATGATTAACATCTATTATCTATATATGTTGCATTTGATTATATATAAAATCTATTAATTATGTAATACTGGATTTTGCTTATTGACAAAATAAATGATTGGTTTCATAGCTTTGGAGTATGTACATTGTACAAGAAGAGAAATAAATGACCACTAGTTAATTGAACTTGAACAAGACAAGAAACAAAACATTATGTTTGCGTATTTGCATAACGCTTAGGAGTTGGTGGAATTTATAAGCTACCATCACGAATAAATAAACTCTTTATATTAGACAACATTAACAGAGTTTTTTTCATCCTTGTAACCTTGAGATTCTTAATTTTCAATAGTGTGACCATGTCAATTTTTTTAATGAATAAACATAAATTTAAAAGACGTGTCACTAGACAAACTTATTTAACACGATAATAAGATTAAGCATAGAAGTGATTTCGGCATCGGAAATATGTACTTCCTTCGTCTCACAAAAAGAGTTGCACGTTGCCATTTTGATCCGTCCCGCAATCAGAATCGCACTTCATTCTTACCATAAATAATAAGTAGGTCACACTTCATTCCATTAACATTTCTAATTCACTATTCTTTATAATTCACTATTTTTTATATTTTTGCACATATAGACATATAGATGTGTTGATGAATAGCACATTATGCACGCGTGATAGGTCTAGTGGTGATTTGAAGCCCGCCCAAAATTTTACTGGGCCTAAATAATGGTATTCGTAGAACAATTTATGATCCAACCTTTTATTTTGTTTAGTTTTAGAACATGGACGATAATTGCAAATCATTATTATACAATAAATTAAGAATAAGAATGAGATGCATTTCTGAGTTGCAGAAAATTTCTATTGATTATTGAAAATATGAAATACTGTAGTTTTTTTTTTAAAAAAAGGTTCAAGTCTCAAAAAAATCTTAATAATTTGTTCCACCTAATTGTGAAAGGGTAGTATCTTCCTGATCCAGAAAATCACAGTAGGAGGGTTTTGGAAGAACCACAAAAGCAAAAATGGCTTCTTCTCTTATGGCTACTCAAACCACTCTTCTTCTCCGCAACCACCGCATCGACGCCGCCTTCCCTCTCCCCTCACCCCGCTCTCACCTCCGTCTCACCATCTCTAAACCCAATTTTCTCCCCAAACCCTTCAATTCCAGAATATCCGCCTCCATCTCCGCAGCGCCAACACCCGCGGTGACTAAATCCCCCAATGTTCCGAAACCGCCTCCGGAAATCCTATCCGGCGCGACCCGGACCGTCACGACGCTGGTCGCCATCGGTCTCACCGCCTCCAAATTCCTCGCCCACGGACTCCTCAATCTGGCGGTGCAATTGAGGGAGCCTCTCCTCCGCAGCGCGGGGCCCGCCTTCTTCGCGGCGGCCAAGGACGTGCCGACGGGGTCGCTCAACACGCCGTTCACGGTGGTGGCGGCGGGGATGGCGAAGTGGCTGGATTTGTACAGCGGGGTTTTGATGGTGCGGGTGCTGCTGAGTTGGTTCCCCAACATCCCCTGGGACCGCCAGCCGCTCTCTGCAATTAGGGATTTGTGCGATCCCTATTTGAACCTCTTCAGGAACATAATTCCCCCAATTTTCGACACGCTGGATGTAAGCCCGCTCCTCGCCTTCGCGGTTTTGGGAACACTCGGCTCGATTCTCAACAGCAGCAGGCAGTCTTATTGATTGGGGTAATGCTACTGAATTTTTATAGCAGTTTTGAATTGTGGATTGCAATTACACTGTATGTCGGATTTAGATGAATTAAGAGCTATGACTTTCATATGTTTCTGAATGTTGCAGTTTTGTTGATTGATCAAGCTCTCATACTTGAATTTCTCTTTAATGATTGAGTTGTTCAATGAGTATGTTTGCATAAATCATACACACTGTTTCCAGCGCTTCCTAATTTTCTTCAGTTTCAGATTGCAGCGTTAAGTATTCATCCACCTAATTTTGAAAAAAAATTGGAAGTAGAAATAGGAATCTCATTTCTATCTATTTGTTATACCTTGCAGGGCTAAATTTGAGATGTTTTGGTGGCAGAAATGCAAACTTTTAACTAATGAAAACTGAGAATATGGGGAATATATATATATATATATATATTGGGAAATTCTTATGCTATTCTTGTTATATTATGCGTGGGTAGGAGAAATAATTTGGAGAGGGAGTTGAACTAAGATTTGAGGATTATCTTGATAATTATCAGGGACCAAGAATTGTGTAGAATGTGTAAATGGTTTCTCCCATCTGCAACACTTTAGTCTCACACGCTTACTGCATGAATAAAACACCATTTTACAGTAGTTATAGTTTCGACGGCTTGGCTATGATAGGTTTGAGCTTTCTTATTTAATGTTTGTTTGGAGATCTGTGTTTGTAGTGTGTGGCCTAGAATTGATACTGTAAAAGGAGGATGCAGTTTCGATTAGTTATTACTAAAATTATTTGAAACTGTTACTAATAGTTAGAGTGAGTGTGATTCATTTCTGAATTGTTGAACCAAGATTTAGGAAACCTGTTTTAAAGTGAAAATTTAAGTTCACTGCCTATTGTTGTTCTGATCCTACTATATTCCCTACTGTGCTGGTTATATTCTTCCAGCTCAAAGCATTGTAATTTCTTTTCTAACAAATGTCTGAAATATTATCAGTCTTAGGAAGATTCCTCAAAATTGTAGTAAGTCATTTCGTTAACTTTTGTTAATTTTTAGTAATTTATTCCAAACATTCGTCATAACTGTCACGAATTGACACTCTATTGAAACTCTAATAATTCCTTAAGTCATTGGAGTTTTGGAGATCATTTTTTTCTAAAAATTAAAGTGGACACATGAGGTTTCTTTTGGTTCGAGCGAAAGTAGATTCTTCCTTAAAGACGCTACAGTAATTTTATAGGCATGATATCATGAGAGAAATTCCTACATAGACTAGTTTTAGTTTACACATCAAGATGAGGCATGATATTAAATACTTATATGGTTATAAAATAATTAAAAATTTTTAAAATCTCGAGTATGAACACTGAAAAGACCGAAGCTCCCATGAACAAACTTAAACAAAGAATTTTTAATAAAAAATCAGAAAAAAAGGAACACAGAAGAGAGAGAGAGAGAGAGAGGGAGAGAGAGAGAGGGGGAGAGAGAGATTAAGGGCGGTGGTACTGCACTTATGAAAGAATAGTGAAAAATAAAACCAAAACATTGAAAAAAAAATTCCTACTCATGCACATTTTCCTG
>JAOWBI010000064.1:2261998-2272201 GCA_028566235.1 Salvia elegans | reverse complement strand
CGAGTAGCCTAAAGGGGAAATCTCATACGTTACATGATACAAAAAATCAACAGAAGCACACTAACTCGAGTTAGGGATGGCGATGCGTGGGGTTGAGAAGACGACGAAAGAAGAAGAAAACGAAAACGAAAACGAAAGGGAAGGGAAGAAGTGAGAGGAGTGAAATCAAAAGATAGGGAGTGAAAATATATTCGCCGGTACTCATCATAGAAAATGGAAACAAAATCTGCATGATTTGACAAGTCACTTGCATGTAGTGTAGTAGTGACAGAGTAGGGGACAAGTTCATGCAGGTTTGGGAGGGTCATGAGACAAATTTGCCCTTCAAGCCATTTGGACATTTTCGTCCGAAAAATGGCTAAAATTACTTGGTTTGTGATTGTATGATATGTTAGACCCCTGGAGTGCTATTATTTTTTGTTAGGGGTCAACGGTGTAACAACTGCAAATGTTAGGAACATTTCATGTTGTTCACTCAAAAAAAAAATGGGGAGAAAACGGGGCAAAATAGTTTGAAAATCGTGTGAAGTACCTCAAATGTGACTAAATCTTTGTCCTAAGATATCTGATAATATTTTTTTAACGTATACAAGAAACGTGCAACCCGCAACCGGATTTTCCATATACTTTTTTTTGCAATTCACTCTAGTTTAAAATCGACAAGTTTTCAATTTTTTATGCGGCTCATGAAAAATCTGCTATCATAAAAAAACATAATAAAATTATTATTTTGAAATTCCGAACTTGCAACTTAAAATATACAACTACTACCAAAATAAATTTCTACACCCGACCAATCAATTTCTTTTAACTCTTTTTTTTCTAGTGATAGAATAAAATTCATATATATTGATAGTAGAGGTGAAACTAGAATTTTAATGTTTGGAGGCCCAAATTGCTATTAATAGTTGGAGTATTTTCTGTATCGTTGCCGTCGACATAAGCAACAAAGGAGAGAGAGATGGACAATGAGAGAAAGGGAAATAATTACACGATAATCAATGTTAACTAGAGTTACATTCAGTGAAAATCGTTAAAAGCAACATCAATGTCAAAAGAACCAGTATTTTTATATGATAATTTATAGATTTTTTCTTAGATTCCAAAACTCATTATTTAATGATTTTAAATAAATTTATAATAAAATTAGGAAAAAAGTTAAAAGTAAACAAGGGGAGAGGGAACGAAAACAATAAACTCATACTATGATGTAATTTTACATGGATTCTTAGATTGCAAAGATATTTAATGATCTTAAATTAATTTTTTATATAGTATATTTAACGAAACACTTATGGTAATAGCAAAAGTAAATAAGGGGAGGATATAAAAATAAATAGTTGGAGAATATATTAAAAATAGGAAACAGCAAACATAAGAAATGGAAAATCAAGAATACATTAATAAAGTGGGACTCGAAGCACTGTGCTGCATGGAAGTCCAAGAAGGTTCCCAACTAACCAAGTCGCAAGGTACTAAGATGGGACATAAGATTGGAATACATTAAAGCAACAACCTTATTAAACTAAATACATTAATTATCCCACACTAGAAGCAACAACCTTATTAAACTAGTCCTATAATTATCCCACACTAGAAGCAACAACCTTATTAAACTAGTCCTATTGTTTAATAAGAAGAATTATTACATGTAATAATTATAGTGGACTAAGATGGGCTGTAGAGCCCACACGCACGCACCTGCGCGGCGCCGCCGCGAGCCTCGAGCCCGAGCCCGAGCCCATGCTCGTGCTCGTGCTCGTGCTCATGCTCGTGCTCGTGTCCGTGTCCTTGGACTTGGACTTGGACTTGGATCTTGGCAATTGGTCTTTGGACTGTTCTTTGGGCCTAGTCGTGGGGCTCGGTGCTTGGGTTCGACCCGAGGCTGGTCTAATTCTTTTTAGACCACCAACGTTTCCACATCAGCAAGCCAAGTGGGATAACACCTCATCAGTATGACGCAGTGAAACCAACGTGGCTGACACGTGATGTAGTCCACATCGTGAACGAACCTAGACGCACAGCGTGTCCTGGTACGTCCGTCAGGATCAGCCTCTCCAGCTCTCGTAACAGCTTGTAACGCTTTGTAACGGCCGGCGGTTACAGCGTCGCAATGATGACAACCATCAAGGCTGGTTGACCCCTGCAGTGGCTGAGTCTATAAATAGGTTAGTCATTCCTTGCATCTATACACCAATTCACAAGCATACACAGCATAAGTTCTCTCTCTCTCTGCATTGCCTTTTCTGTCGAAGCTCTGCCCTCACCTCCATCCAGTTCACCGGAGCTCTGCTGATAGCGGTGTTGCTTCATCAGAGACGAAGTCGTTTTATCTCTGGTGATTTACACGCCAATCCGAGAGCACTACCGGGGAGTATCTCATCTTGCGGAAAGAGGTCTTCCTCGACTCGGCTTACTATTGCACTTACGGTTTAGTGTTTCGATTTTTTCATTATAATTATATTTCAGTTTTCTTTTATATTCCTTTTTTGGGTTGTATTACACCCGGTTTTATATCTTGTAATCCAGAAATCAACACTTTTAGTAATGGATCACACATTCCACTAACTTATTTTCAATCACATTTTATTATAAAATTAATAGTATATAAAGTGGAACTCACATTCCAATAACTTTTTCAAACTCGCTTTTTATTACATTTCTTAAAACTTGTGCCCAATCAAAATGTGACATCTAATAGCGGACAGAGAGATTATTTTTTTTCCTTTCTATTTATTGATATTCAACTCATCATAGGAAAATAGTTTTAGTTTTATATTAAATTTCGTACTATCATTCAATATTAAAAATTAGTGAATATTATAAGTGTACGTAGATACTATTATATTGAACTGTCAAAACAACTCAAAATAACAATGTATTAATATGTTGAATTGTCAAACAACTCAAAATATCATAACAAAATAACAAGGTATTATACTATTTTGAATGGTCAAATAACTCAAAATATCATAGCAAAATAACAAGGTATTTGAATTATCAAACAACTCAAAACTAATTAACATAACAAGTTTTAATAGTATAGTATGTGTGTGGGTCATATAATATCTACAATTGGTTGGCTGCAAAACGCGTTCAAAAAGGTATTCTACCGAAGAAGGGGGTCGTCTGGGTTGACTCCAACTGACCATATTCCACTTTCAAAATTTATGCTTTCGAATTTCATATCCAAGAATGAAATTCCAAGTTTTTTGAGCATAAACTACTTGTACTAATTCAGTGATGAATTCTTCCCATCAGATCCAACCTTTTCACCTTGTGTTCTTCCTCCTCATTTTGGCGGCTCCACTCTCCTATGCCGACTTAATTTCAGGTTTATTGAAAAAAAGAAAAAGAAAAGAGGAAAAATTAGAATATATATCTGAAATTATTTTTTGGGGTGTTGATGCACAGATGCTGTTGTTGGGCACCAAGTTGGGAATGGAAGGAGTCTCCTTCAGATTTTGAAACGTAAGTTTTATTAGTATATAAATCTTTACACATCATACCAATTAAGAATAATTGCCTAATATGTGAAATATGGATATTTCTACTAAGATTGATGGAATTTGCAACTATTGTTCTAATTAAGTAGTTTCAATTTATTTTCTTCCCAAATGTCGAAAATGTATTTTTTCCACGGTGCCCAGCAACACATATTAGTAATCTTGCTAATATAGTAAAGGGTCGTTAAGAGATATCATTACTTGTTATTAAAGGTCATGACTAATCTTATATCTAATTTAATTGCGCTTTTCTCAAAAACTCGGCTCGTAAAAATGAGCGTAGTATCTCATTATAACCATCTCACTTTGATTCCTATGACTAATTTAATCATTGACAAATTTGATTATATAACTTATCTTATATTGTAGTAGCTCACTATAACTAATCTTATCTAACCAATCGAAAATGTTTTCTTGAAATGAAGAAGTTACATGTTGTCTAACTGAACAGCTTGCCTTGTGGACATTGAACACCTAAACTACACTATCCTAACGAGCAAGTGCAAAGGACCAGGTTACCCTACGGACCAATGTTGTTCTGCTTATAAAGAGTTGGCATGCCCTATTAAGGATCAACTCAACGATGCAACAAACGATTGTTCTAAAAGGCTCTTCAGCTACATCCCCACGGTCGGCCAATATCCGCCTTTCTGGTTCAGCAGTATATGCCGCGATGGCAAAGATGGACTCTTCTGCCCATTGCCACCACCCTCAACCACGTCTCACGCTGCCACTCCCGTCGCATTAGGACACCCGATCTTGGTTGGGCTGTTGCTTTTCGCACTCGCGTTTGTGCTATGAAAACTCAACCTTGGATCATGTTTGTGATGCAGCTTGATTTGTTTTTCTATTATAAATTAGGATTTCCTAAACTTATTAAGTTGTTTTGGTATTTATTTGCTTTCCTAGTTAATTTAAATATGTATATGAGAAATTGTTGACCAATATTTCTTATTAATTGGCTTCAATATTCTTTTCTTCTATCGATTGGGTTCATTTTTACTTTATTTTTTTAAGTTTTATTTTTTATGTTTAGGATATTTTGCTTATATAAGCCCATTGTTGTACTCCCTATATTCCGGCTAAGATGACATATTTATAGTAAGTACAAAATTTTAAGAGTTGTTGGTTGATGTGTTCAATTGGAGGGAGAACATGTAGACGTAAGTATTAAATGGAGAGAGGAAGAGTGTTGAATATTTTAATCAGGAAAAAAGTACTAGGTTTATTAATTAGAGAAAGAAAGTTAGAGTTTAGGGACAAACTAAAGTTACTATATCATTTCCAAAATTAGAAAAATATCATCTTAGTTGGGATGCAGTGAGTAATGTTATGAGTTTTGTCTCTCTTGAACTTTTAATTCATTGAGGCTTTTATCCACTTATCAAACTAAATTTAACACACTCATTTGTGGCGTCATCCATTATATTACACAGCTTATCAAACTATCCATCCATCCCATTTGTGGCATCATTTATCCACCCACGTTCTTAGCTGCTTATCCGTCGTTCATAAAACAAGCGACGATGATTGTATCTATTAGTATGAAGACTAAAGTCCAAAACATATGACCATTTTACGAATTTTGTCCAAAACATTTAATTTTTTATTAGTGAATCCCGAACAAATGAAAACGGTTCGGAAATGCTTCTCTTTGGACAGCTCCGTCCCAAAACTAACAGTCAATGCTAATTAACTAATTATTGACCTAAATTAGAATACTATTCATAATTAATTGAAGACTAATTTGGTCCTAAAATTATGATCGTTTTACGAATTTGGTTCAGAAGATTTAAAAAAAAAAACAAGAAATTAAGGTTCAACCTCTACCTTCTTCTTCGCCCGGCTATCTCCGACAATATACTTAAGTTTTTCAACAACATCGACTGTAGAATGTGCGATAAGCTCTCCAACGACGAAATCAAGCAGGTACTCTCAAGTCCTGCGTCTCCCACTACATCTCCCTTGACGCGCCGATTTAGTCCAATTCGGTCGATGTCTCCTCCTTCCTCCACTTCGTGGACCAATTAATGCTTCATTTGTTTAGCCTAGTTAAAAAACCATACGCCTCCCTCTATGTGGTTTAATCTTTTTTTTTATGAAACAAAAATGTTTAAACCATTGAAAAATGGTGAGTTGAACAAAAAATGCTCATGGTGAGCTGAACAGCAACGAGCCACAAAGGGTTCACAGCTGCCCCAAAACGAGCTGCGCCAAACAGCAAAATGTACTCAAACTGAACAAAACAAAAAAAGGACAACCAAAGCTCACAAGGGTACGACACAGCACAACACCCAACAGAAGACACCTAGAAACGTAGCCAAACAGCAAAAAGAAGGAAGGGGGCAGCCACTGAACCTGTTTCAAGTGAGCAACGAGAGGTGGGAAATGGTACCGCTTCAATCCAGGGTGAGGGCGTGGAAAAAGCACAAGCTTCTTGCTTCAGCTCGTCACAAAAGCGGATCAAAACAGTTACCCTCCAAAAATAGCCCTTGAGTTTGCCCAATTCCTAACATCATTGAAGCTATATCCATCACCTGTTCGGGTGAAAGTGGGATCTCCGGGTACCACCCTCTCATCCATATACCAATGCGCCAAAAAAGTCGTTTCTTCTCAAACTCTCAATTGGGCTTAAATTCATGGAATATGATCTTATTCCGAATGTCCCATATTGACCATGAGATGACGTAGAACATGGAAATCCACATTTGCTTATCAATCTTCCTCGGGCGTGTGCCAAGCCATGAAATGAGGCAGTCTTTAGGATGATTAGGTAGACAGAGTGCCACGTTCCATTGATCACAGCAGTAGTACCAGAGGCTACTGGAGAGCTTGCAGCTGAAGAAGAGGTGATCGATGGTTTCCGACTTCTCCTTACAAAAAGTGCAACGATCCTCTTTTACTTCAGTAACACCCAGCTTGAACAGTCTCTCTTTTGTATTGAGCCTCCCTTGGAGCATAAACCACAAATGCAGTTGTGCTCGTGGTAGGGCAACATTTCTCTAAGCTAGTTGTCCAACGAGATACGGCTCTCCTCACCCATCAGCTTTGTCACCTGCATCACAAAGAAACCGAAAAAGGAGTAGCCTCGAGACCAAACCACAATTTCTCATCACTCGTGTTTTCTTTCAGGGAGATACGATTCACCTCTCTAAGAAGCTCTTGGAATACCTCCTCTTCCCAAACAAAAAAATTTCTCCTCTAGCAAAAGGACCATCTCTAGACATCCATATCCCACTCACCCATCTCTTTAATATAGTTGTCCTATTGTGTGGAAAGCATGAACAATCTTGGGAAACTGTTTTTGAGGCTAGTCTCCCCCAACCAATAATTAGAATTTTGAGATTTTCCACACTTTGAAAGTACCTAAAATTTTAGATCACGAGTCTTTATTTATATAGAGTTCATCATTATCTTTTAAAGGCATAAAAATTGTGACACAATTACTAGCGATTGAATTTTTTTTAAATAGTCATAATTTAGGACGCAAAAGAAAGCATCCATAAATCAATGGCAAATTATCTTAATTTTTTGACTTTTTTAGTATGTTTTTATTTGTATCCTTTAACATAGTTAGGACACCAACAATAAGAACACTTTATAAATAGGTGATGGTATAATTATACACACAAATTAGAGTCTTTAATAAGTGTTTGTTTTTTCTGTTATAGCGACTCTCATAATGAAATAAATCCTAATTAGAAAAGGCAAATTAATCTAACTGAAAGAAAATCTACAGGTGAAATGGGCTCAAATTACTAAATTGGGATGAGGACGTCTGCTACGTAGTGGACGTGCATGGGTCAACTCTTTGGCAAACGCCTAAAAAGAGATCACGCCAAGTCATTGGTAGTGAGATTTAACTTATTTTACCGATTTGACTTTCCTAAATTATAAAATCAACTATGCCTTTGAAATAATAATTTGACCGAAACAAACGAGAATGACAATTCAAAACAAGTACTATACCAAATGAGCATTACGATAATGGAGTAGGAAAATACCTCTTTCTGCGAAAAGCATGTCACCGTTCTTTTTTTCACCCTTAACGAAATGTAGTAGTATCAATTTTATTTTTAAGATACTCAAATTTAATATTTTGATTTTAGGGGAAAAAATCACCTCCTAATTCACACAGCTGATTCAACTTTATAGGACCATACCATTCTATAGTAAATGGATCATGAGTGTAAATTTACATTTCATCTCATTTTTATAGTACTTCAGTCAAAGCTAAGATAACACATTTCTTAGTCGTCACGTAATTTTATGAGTTCGTTAATGTGTTTAATTAGAGAAAGAAAAAGTAGGTGTATAGTTAAGTATTTTTTTTGGAAGGATAAAAAGTGGTTGTGTGCATAGTTAACAGAAGAAAAAGTTACTAAAAATAGAAATATTTTATCTTATATATGAAAAATTTAAAAAGAAAGTGTGCCATCTTAGTTTGGACAACGTCATCTTTACAGAAACACAGGACCAAAAAATGAAAAGAAGATTAATATGAGATGTACATGTTTACGTTCTGGTTTCATAACTACATAATTAATTTTGATTGCATAGTTCTAACAAAACTGAACTTTTCTAATAAAACGTAAACTCTTTGGAGTGTAATTCTAAACATTAATCTAAAGAACAAAACCATATCAATTTCATCATTTAGAATTTAGATGGACTCCAGCGAATACTGCTAGTGCTACTTTAAAAAATATTAAAATATAAAGCCTGATTAACCAATAATTACCCTCTCCTACTCATAAGGAAAATTACATTTTAAACACTGCAAATTTTTAATATTTCTAATCAAACTTAGCTCGATATATAACAAAATATATTCTTGTAAAATACATAAATTTTATTCCATATTGGAGTATGGGAGTAATCTTGATCAGGTCATCACTTTTTACAAATAAAAAAAAGATCAAGTAGCATGAGGATTGAGGACTCAGTCTAGCCATTCTCCACTTATATTAATGTTATAATCACAATATCATTATACTTTGCTCAAATATAAATTATTGAGAGAAACAAGTTGAATTGGAAAGCAAAGGATAGTTAGGAATCCAATCCTTACTTCCTTTTCGAATTCGAGGCATATATTTCGGTTCAATAAGGCCCTTCTTGGTACGATGAATCGCATTCCATCTCTTCATCTTGTCCTCTTCCTCTTCATCATTTTCGCGGCTCGACTCAGCGACCAAGCTGGGATTAATGGAAGGACTCTTCTTCAAATAAAGAAACGTAAGTGATCATGAACACTTGTTAAATTGATTTTATTTTTGAGTTTATTAGTTAGTTAAAGAGTTAACATATGGTAAATTTGGTTTTAACATAACAGCTTGCCCTGTAAACATTGAGAACCTAAACTACACTATCATAACGAGCCAGTGTAAAGGACCAAATTACCCTCCCGAACCATGTTGCTCGAGTCTGACCGAATTGGCATGCCCTATTGCAAAAGATCTCAATGATCAAACCAACGACTGTGACGACCGGCTGTTCAGCTATATTACAACGGTCGGGAAGTATCCTCCTGGCTTGTTCAGCAGCGTATGCAAGGGTAGCGAAAGAGGACTTGAGTGCCGATCACCAACCCCACCAACCCTTACACCTACAACTATAGCTAACGCTGCGACTCCAATTGGGACTTTCCCTCCAATCTTCATCGCGCTGCTGCTTTTCCCTCTTCACTTTTTCGTGCGAAAATTCGGCCTTTAATTTAATAAAAATGCTTATAGTCTTTGTTGTTATGCAGATTTCTGTAATTCTGATTTGGTCTAATATCATTTTACTTGCCATGAAAACACTTGTACTATTAAACTATCATAGAGATGTCAAACCACTTTTCTTTACATTTCTTAAAACTCGTGTCCACGTCAAATGTGACACTTAATGTGGGAGGGAGGTAGTATTTTCTAACTAAATGAAAACTAGTATCTACTCCAATATGGAGTAATTTTCAGTTGAAGCTATAATAGAAAAAACTGTAACAAGTGACAACATAAATCCATAACCACAAACAATTTTCAACCTACATAAACAAAAAACTACTAAACAGAGATACAAGTCAGTTTTCTGCCAATTCAATAGCCATGAGTAGCATGAATAAACCCTCCAAAAATGAAAAATGACTGATAATTTAAGGGCTTAAACACTTTGTGATCATCAAATGGATAAGTAAAAAGCTACTAATAATTTATAAATATATATCATATTATCATACAAAATACATTAATCAATTAGAGAAAAACCTATTTAATAGTAAAGTGATTAGAATTTAGAGTGTCAGCATATGCTGTTGTTTTCTACTACTATTATTAATAAGGAAACATAATGCTACTCGGCGTAGCTTCAACCCATAGCATACTTCTGAGTCCAGGATCGTGCAGTGCTCTCGTATTTGCTCCGGTTACTCTTGTATTGTTTAGCAATCTCGGTCTCAAGGGGATCGTCCGGGTTTGGATCAGTTAGCAAGGAACAGATAGAAAGCAGCACCTACATCATCAAAAATGTGTAAAAAATTACATCACTGTTAAAAAGTTACAAGTCGAACTAAACAATACCTTTGATATTGTGAGGGCAGGGCTCCACTGCTCCTTGAGAACATCCAGACAAATACTACCTTTACTGTTGATATTTGGATGGTAAACTTTAGTTTTGAAAGTTACCTGTTTACAGAATATGCTGTCTCTTATACACA
>JAOWBI010000064.1:2139031-2149080 GCA_028566235.1 Salvia elegans | reverse complement strand
ATCAAACGGTAAGATTCCCAGCCTTTTTGATACCATTTAAGGGCTTTACTGAATCGCCGGAGCTTCTGGTATGACTCTCCAACAACCAGAAATGAATCACTAAGTTTCTCCTTGTCACAAAGGTCATTTGCTATCCTCTTCTTCCTTTTACCATATTCACCAAGCTAAGAACAATTAAACATTTAAATATTAAAGAAAGAAAACTATACATTAAGGATTATTGCCATGATGAAAATTTGAGAAGTAAAGGCAATATTCCTTTCAGTAATCATTTCAATCCAGGTAATTTTTCTCACGCTCCGAAAAAGCTTCTGTTTTCAAGTAGGCTACAATGTTGTAACACAATCAGGACTACAAGGTGATCATACTCTTCTTTATTTTCTTTTTCAGTTAATGAAAACATTTTATGCATAAATGATGACAGTGAATTAAGGGTAACCATAGCAACATACTTTTAGCCAAGCAAAGATCATCCTGGATTTCTCGACAAGGCAATCAAGGGAAGAATTCTGTTTCAGTAGAAATTTCAGTTCGCCCTCTGTTCCTCTGGCCATTTCTGTATTCCTTTCGAGCTTCTTAAGGTTCAACTCTTCAGTTCTTATTTCACTCATCACTCGCACTGCTTCTCTTACAGTTGCGATATTTTGATGTATTTGTTCAGTCAGCGCAACCTCATCTTCCAATGTCCTTGCCAGTTCAAGCGCCTTTTTATAAGATGCAATGGCTTCTTCATATCTTTGATTTCTGTAATGCAGCTCCCCATGATTAATATAACCTTTCGCTTCCCCTTGACAATGTCCAATTCGCTTGCAGATAACAATATCCTTTTTAATGTGATCACGTGCTTTTTCCCATTTCCTAAGCTCCATGTAAACATTTCCAAGGTTGTGATGGAGCCTACTGCGTGTAGCATCACCCTCAGGGACTTCTTCCTCCTGACATATCTCCAATCCTTCTCTAAGAATCTTCTCTGCTGCATTCAAGTTGTCAAGATCAATTTCAAGCATCCCAAGGTTATTATGGGCATCAATGTACTCCTTTACAAAAGAAACTTTCTCGGAATTTGACTTCTTCTTTATAGTTTGTGCAAGTTTCATGGAAAGTTCAAAATATTTCTTGGCATTCCGAATAGACAAGTGGTCATCGTCGGACTTCAAAAACATCTCATGGTAAGTTCGTCCGAGCTGCGTGCTTGCTCTTTGTTGCTCAATGAGGTCATCTTCATCCTTGGCAAGATCAAAATGCTTTTTCTGCCAAAATAATAAGAAGAAAACCAAAATTATACAATCACCCAATTCTAATGTCAAATAGCAGATTAAAATTAATCCGCGTATAGAAAATGCCCAAAATCAAAAGCGAGATACACAAGCAAACCATCACTTGTACAAAACACAATTCAACAACAACCAAACTCAGCAAAATTAAACAGGGCAAAAAAGGAATTTCGCATCACTCGATCTACCTGAAATTTTAGGGCTTCTTCGTAATCGCCGAGGCGGAGGTGGAGCTCGCCGAGGGACTGACACGTGGCGAGCAGCTGCTTATGGGGCAGGTACCTAATGGAGACCTCGTAATCCTTGCGCAGCCACCGGAGAGCCTCCACGTACTCGCCGCGATTCTTGTACAAGTCGCCGATGAAGTTCGCCCAACGCGCCTCCTCCTGGCGATTCCCCTCCGCCTCCGCCGCCTTGTAGGCCCGCTTCGCCACGATCAGCTGCTGCTGCTGGCTCGACTCCTCTTTTCGACGCATTTTGCTGGAGAATCGTGATCAATGACTTGTCTTCTGATTGCCAATTCGGGCGGCGGATTTTATTCTAGAGAGAGAGAGGAGCATTTGGTAGTAGTATTGTGCAATTGTTTTTGTCAAGTTAAATTTTCCCGCCAACTCTTTTTCCATTGCAGTGTTTTTTATTTGAGATTTTTGTGTCTGCGGTAATTGGGCTTTGGGGGTTGGAATTTGACGAATCCAACTGTGCCGGTCGGCCCACCTCACAAAATAAATGAATATGATAATTAGTCATTGTAACGTTCCTAAATATGAAAAGCATGAATTATTTTTTTATTAGTTTATTAATTAAAAAAGTATGAATTTTCTAATTTTAAAATAGTTAAACAACATATTACACTTAGGCATCATTTTATTTACAGTATATATCATTACACCATACTATTAATGATATGGACTCCACCCTACACTAACACTACATACACTACATTTCATATCTCTTACTTTACCAATTATGCATAAAATTCATGTTGAACCAAATGTTCATATATTTCAGAAACAGGGGAGTATAAACTTTGGAAATTGATTTGAATACAACATTGATAAAATAAAAAAAATAGATATAAACAAAAAAGTTGAAGTGTTGTTAGTGGAAAATAAAACTAATTAGTGAAGAAAAAATTGCTAAAACTAAAAATAGACTAATTTTAGAGGATATGCTAAAATAAAATTTTTTTAAAAAAGACTATTATTTTGGGACGGAGATAAAGGTGCCCAATGTTTACGGTTTCGGCAATTAACCGCGAAACCGTAAACGGCGGTTACAGTTCCTAACCGGAACTGTGAGAATTTAGCGAACCAAAACTATCGATCTTAGAACTATGGTTCGGTTCAGGTTAAAAAAATTTTGAATCGAAACCGTGCCGGAACCGCCGGTTCCTTGTGGTTCCAAACTGTAATCACGAAAAACCATTGAAAAATCGTGAAACTGAGCCGGAACCGCAACAACCCGCCGAAAATCGACAGTTCGAAACCGTAAAAAAACCACCGAAAAATCACCGGTTCGAAACCAAAACCGAAACCGGCGGTTTTGGAACCGTAACCGTGAAACGCCCTCGCGGTTCGATTCTAGATCGGAAATTTTCAAAACCGGAACCGGCGGTTACGGTTCGCCTCTAAACAAACGGAGTAGAGGATAAAAGAGTTAAAAAAATATGTGTGTATGCACACGTGTATTTAGTACGGTTCGTTTGATTGGAGTGAGGGGTGATAATTTTGATATGACACGAATATCCATCACGAACAATCACAAAATTATTTTATTTTCCACTTCTACTTAATTGAGTATGATATGTGACTTGAATTATTGTGTACGGTGCGCCTCTTTGGTATGGTAATATGACCACAAATCCACTGCCTGACTGAACAATTAGCAAGTCTATTCACATACGTCAGATTTAGCCATGAAAGTGGAAAAGCCTCTAAATTCAGTTGTCTAATGTCGGAATATATTGAATTATTAATAACATCAAAATATTCTATCCTTTTTTATAAAAATAGAAAATGGGGGAAATTATTCCCTAGTCTAATAGAAATTAAATATTAAAATATTAGTAGTATTAGAAAAAGACCCAAACATGACAAGATGGAACATATTAATATAGAATATTCTATATTAAATATGCGTAGTGGAATAGTTTAAATCTAAATTTGAAAGTTTCCATATGAAAAATGTGAGTCAATTTTGAGTTCCACGTGCCAATTAATAGACAGGGCATACCACCTCATATTGCTATCATAATATGCTTAGCATAGAGAATATTTTTATCGTCATAGGAAGGTTTAAGCAATACATCACATCCTTCAACTCACACGTATCCATTGAAAAATCAATATAAGGGATCGAACCACAATAGTGTGGCACAACACTTCATGTGGATTAAATCTTATCGACTATTTCTACGAAATATGAAGAAATCAAGACATATAAATGCAGTTTCTAAAAGATTTTTGACAATATTTAAAATTTGAATTGAAATTATGATAAAATATTAAATTTAATTTAACATTTTAAAACAAATTATTCCACTGTCACTTATTTCCATTTTCGTTAGTCAATTTGTCATTTGTCACTTTTATCATTTTTGGTAGTGGACTCACATTCCACTAATTCATTCTCATTCATATTTTATAAAACTAATACTACTATATAAAAGTAGGATCCACATGCAACTAAATTTTTCAACCACTTTTTATTTTTAAAAATTCGTGTTGGGTTAAACGACGACAAATTATTAGGAACGAACAGGAGTAAAATTTAGTACTACTAGTAATCAGTGGCGAATCCAGACCTTTTAAATTTGGGAAGATGGACAAATTTTATAATAAATATATATAACACTTTAAAAATAAAATAAGTAATATTTAAAATAGCATCTTAAAACAAGGTTCAATTTTAAAGCACATATATTAAAATATAAAATAACACTTATTTTTATAGTATAATTAAACTAAAAATTCGTATAACAAATCAAAAGTGTTAAGAGTCTAATATCTATTAAAAAAACACGATGACTAATTGAATTTGTTAAATTCATACCAAAGTTTTAAATTATAAATGAGACAAAAAAATATAATAAAATATACTCCTAATACTTACAAAATAAAAAAGAAAGAGCATTCAAAACTAAGCTAAAATCTGCAAATACAATAACTACCAATTATATAAAAACAGGTTAAGTATGTTAAAAAATCAAATGAAATAAAATTATAAAAACGGGTTAAGTATATTAAAAATTTAAATAAAATAAAATGATAAAATTACAAGAACAGCAAGATGAGTTTAAAGAGAATCAAAAATCGAAAACTGGTCTATGCTGCGAGTTATGATGTGAAACCACTGGAACACTTAGGGCTCGGGTGATAGCCCTGAAATCCCCTGAAACAGCATTGTAGCAGAGTGTTTTCCACCGTTTGGTACGCCTGAAACCATTCTTCTGACCCGGTAAATTGCATATACTATTTTCACTCAATTCATGTCAACTCTATCAGGGTTGAAGCGAGGTATTAGTTTCAAGGTGTGCTAAAAGCGTTGTGTTAGGCCATTTATACCTTCGGGGATATTAGTTGGACTCACGCCACAGCTCCCGTCGGCAACCGTGTAGACGTGTGCGTCTTCTCCCATTGACGGCGCAAACCTAGTTTTCTCCTCAAATTTAGACCGGCGGCCATATTTAAGCTTTCGATCTACTGGGTATGAGTAATTGATTTCGTTTCCTCAACTTGTTGGTTTAAATCGACAAAGGGGGAACCCATTGAAGCTGAGCTGCAGAACGGTCACGATCATGGAGAGGGGGAACCTATAGGGACATAGCAAGAACTCCCATCTGAAATCCAATTTGTGGATACAGTCGAAGCTACACCCGGTTGGAATCAGAAGCGTGTTGATCTGGCAAACTACATGTGGAACAACCAGTAGGTGAATTGTAAGTGCATGTGAGGGGTCCATCGTTGAACTTTGTGACTGAATTATATCATACACCTATTTTAATCATTTTGTCCTATGTGTTAACCGCCCTATGACATTGGCATTGGTTGAAATCCTTTTATTTATGCTAAGCCACTGTAAGTGACCTGGGAATAATGCCCATCACAAAAAAAGACCACTATCAAGAAATGACAACAACAAAAGTAAATAAACAACATAAAAAATAAAAGATTAATTACATGAGAATGTGTAGAGGCAATCCTAATGATAGAAACTCAGAACAAAATCTCTGAATAGATCCAAATGAGCTCAAATCAATCTCCAAAATGATAATCTCAGCTTGTGGACTCTCTCAAGATTGCATTTTTCTAGTTGGGAATTATTGATATTTTTATAAGACATGCAGAAATTATCTATTGCAAATTTCTCTATGGTATAAATGTGGGATTTCTCTATATATTGAAGAGTATGCAAAAGATACACGCACTCAACACCGACATCTGAGAGTATGAGTAATAAATGATATATTTGTTGATAGGGAGTTCAGATTCATATTTATTTCCTTTAACGAGGGGAACAAAAGAGGGAATAATAGAGATGCGAACAATAATTAATTGGTTGTTGAGTCAAGAGGAATAAACGCATAACTCACACTTGAACAACAATGAATTGCCATAGCAATTAATACCCATTACAGATTCATTCGGTCCAATAGTCAAGGGCATAACTATTACTTACGCATGGATGCCACAAAAACTTAGACAGCCCCACATTACTACTACTTATGCATCCCACATTACTACTACATAGGCATCCCGCATATATACTAATTAAGCGTCCCACATACACGCAAGAACAGATGAAACTGCATCACAAAAAGCATCGCCATAGCCCACCACATGCAGCCCCCTACATTGCCTGTTTTTCCTCCAGTATGTGGAGAATGTAGTCGGCTTTGTCGACCATGGAGAAGCCGATGAATAGGTCCAGACGCTCGGGCTCCTTCACAAGGATGTCGCACGCCATGAACTTCTGTTTCTTGGTAATTTCTGGGATGCCGTCCAGCATGCTAGCTACTTCAACACGTTTCGCACTCAAATCGAAGTCGTATCCGATGCGCGTGGACAGTATCTGAAGGCGTTTGTTAGTGTTGTCATTCATCTTTGTCATTGCATCCAACATCGACTCCATAACTTATTAGGGCTTGCGCTTACGGCTTGCTTTCGTAGGACCCCTTGGACTGGGTACGGTTTTGGTGTCACTCTCCACAGGTGTAGCAAACCCGGTCCCCTCGTACTGGAGTCCCTCTTGGATCTGCTCCTCAGTGAAGAAGACGTTGAGATGGTACGGACTCAGATTGGGCTGTGATTCATCGGCTACCGATGCGTCGAGGGCGTGAAGAACTTCATCGGCCTCAGACACTTCCTCTGTACAGACACCATCGGCTCGATCCTTGCCGAATATACGCTGCCAATCTGCGCAGTAAGGCCATGATTTGTAGCGCATGTGTTTGGCATGGTTGTCGGCCTGGATCAAAGTTTAAACGTTACATAATATCACGGGTATAATGGTGACGCAGCGCACACAGCCATACCTTCACAATTTGTGACCATTGTTCATCGTTACACTCAATTTTGTGCCCGCCATCCTAGTTGAAACCGATCCCGCTACGGTTAAGCATTAGGGACAACGAGTGGTAATCTTGCTTCCAGGTGCTGATCTTGGAGTTGATATGCGGTGTCACTTTCAGCTGGGTATTAGGGATCTCGCGTTTAAGCACGCTAGTGTCCAGGGCGGAAGCCGTTGTCTGTCTTCCACCCACCTGCCACAATGCCATGTAGTGCAATGATCAGAACCTCTTCTTTGCGCTTCGTCCAAGAACGCCGCGTACGTTCGTGCTTAACACTCCCAGTAGGACCTCCAACTCCAACGCCTACAACCAAAGGCAAACTAGGGATTAAACAGTCGCACACAACACAAATCAACGGTTGGGTTAAAGAATCGGTTCAACACCTGACGGACTCATTTTATACGTAACCGGTGCCTTTCCCTTTGAAGCCATGTCTGCGGCAGAACACATACGGTAACTTTAACGAACAATAAAACCCAATATTTGCAAATAACCACATTAGGTTTATCATAACCACTAATGACATCTACCGCACAAGAACTCACCTTGTTGCAGCTGTTTGTCGTCGTGCGCCGTCGTCTCCCGATCGTCGGTGTTCGCCGTGTGCGTAGACGAACTGTTCCTTTAACAATGAAAAGCATGAACCCTATTTAAGGGCGGTAAAGCAAGAGCTTCATTGTGGCGGGAAGTTGATTTGGCTTTAGCGCCATTTCGCTAACTAGGAAGTACGACTCAATGCCGATCGGTGATAAGAATCAGAGGGGTGAAGGGTGTTTTAGTCATTTCTGTCACATTTTCAAGGATTCGTGGGCTGAACCAAACGCCACACAATGGGCTGCATAATTTTTTTTTGCTCTACCAAACAGCCTAAACAATAGTACATGCACATGGGAAAAGCCCAATATTTGTAGAGTCATGAAAATAAGTTTTCAGCCTACCACCCGAGCCCTTAACATTTTCTGTATAAGGAATATCAATATTTCATTAAGAATTATTTTGCTTTGAGCACAGCCGCTTTGCTTTGACCCTAAACCCTCCTCCATTGACACTCAAATCCCACTTAAATCATTAAAATAGTGAAAAAGGCAGCGAAAAAAAAATAGTGCAAGCGAAACGATTGTGGTTTTCTCACTGCGCTGCTTCGCGACTGCGCAATGGTGGCGAAGAAAGGGAGCAGGGGAGGAACGGCAGGCGAAGATGCAGGTGAGGAACTCTCACGCGACCCCCTGCAGGCCATCCTCTTGGCCGATAGCTTCGCCACTCTCTTCCGCCCTATTACTCTCGAACGCCCTAAGGTAATGCCCCGATTTTATCGATAGCCTCTTCTACACTTTGATTATTGATTTTCCGCGATTCGTACCAGAGCGTACCTCAATTGCATAGGGTTTGAGATGGAAGACATTGTTGCGTTTGAATTCGTGTTGCCACCACTAGGGTCTTCGTTTCAGTGACTTTTGAGGATACGAGAGATGAATTTGTTTTACTGGCTCGTAATGTGAGATATTGTTTGTAAGCACTAGGAATTATGACTTTTGCTAGTTGTGTTGGGGTAGGATAATACTTGATTTGCCTTTAATCCTTTCTTTTGTTGATTTTTGTGTATGTTTTAAGGTACTGCTACCACTGGTGAATGCGCCTATGATTGGATACACCTTGGCGTGGCTTGAATCGGCTGGAGTTGAGGAGGTTTTTGTGTTTTGCTGTGCTCATTCGAAGCAAGTGATTGAATATTTGGAAAACTCCAACTGGCTCAATCAGCCAAACTTTTCGGTTTCTACAATAGAGTCTTACAATGCCATGAGTGCTGGAGATGCTCTACGGTTGATATATGAGAAGAATGTGGTATGTTGTGCTTACTACTTGTAAACTTTAGTGATTGCTTCATATTTGGCTCTATTAATAGCTTGTGAATGGACAGAAATGTATTTTCATTTATGATGCAAATTATAATTATTACAACTTGTCCTTTAGTATAATTTTACTTGGTTGGAATCTGTTTAAAATGGAGTTGTTTAAAATGCTTTTATGAAGTCTAAGTCTCACTTCATTCTTTAAGAAAAAAGGGTCTAAATCCCCCAGGTAACAAATTTCGTTTAGTCTAACTCTAACATGGCTCACTTTTATATCTATGCATTAGCCTTATTTAAATAGGTAAAGGTTGCTTCAAGTTTCTGTAGTGTATTTCTGTCCTTAAGTTTGAATTAATCTAGTTTATTATGTTTGGTTCTCTTTTAAGGTACATGGAGATTTTGTTCTTGTAACTGGGGATACTGTGAGCAACATGCCACTAACCCAGGCGCTTAAAGAACACAAAGAGAGAAAGAAAAGAGATAGCAATGCAGTAATGACTATGGTAATCAAACAGTCAAAGCCGTCTCCAATAACACATCAATCTCGTCTTGGAACAGAGGAGCTGTTTATGGCAATTGACCCTGAGACGAAAGAGCTCTTATATTATGAGGATAAGGGTGATACTTCAAAAGGGACTCTCACTCTGGACAGAACTATGTTGCTGGATCGTTCTTCTATATCTCTTCACAATGATAAGCAGGTTCATATCTTTCTTTAAACAACTGTTTGTTTCCGTTCTAAACCTTTTTTACTGCAGAACCTAAAAATAACTAAAAGAAAGGTATGAAAGATATGTTTATCCTATGTATTAGAATAAATGACTAGTCAATAAACAATAAGCTCCGTCTTAGAGATATTTACACCTATCTCTAGTTCTAAACTGCTTTCAATTTCCTGCACATCCTTACTGATGCTTATATAAATCACACCTATCTCCATGACTAGTCAATCACTGATGCTTATAATTATTATATTGGAGCACATTCGGACATGGTTGCTTACAAAGTATTTCAACTGACCGGAGACATAGTTATGCTATTTTTCTTGGATTTCGTATTTGTTTACATTACCTGCAATTTAGGATATATAGATACTCTTAAGCACAATATCGCTGGATTTCCGTGTTCACAAATAGCAAGTCATTTCATTTTAACTCTCTTCTTAGGGTAGTCTCGGTGCTACCCATCTAAGTCTAATTGGAGAGAGTTTCTAATTAAATATTAAGTTAAACACGTGGAAAATTGGTGCAATAAAGAAAGTTTATAGGTATTTCCTTTCCGGGGATGAGCTCCAATATGTTGAACCAAGCATTGATTGGGATTAAATGCCACCTATGGGGAATCTGTGAAAATATT
>JAOWBI010000064.1:2047269-2059381 GCA_028566235.1 Salvia elegans | reverse complement strand
AGAAAAGATCTAATCCAAGATCTAAAAGAGAACAAAGTTCAAAGTATATTTGATTATCAAAGTGAGTTACATATGTTGAGGCAATACCTCTATTTATAGGTTACAAAAGCATTGACGACTCAATGACAACTACTACATGACAACTAATATGTGATAACTAATAAACAACCTGGACTTGACAACTCATAAACAACACCATCCTCAATAACTAAGGCTTCTAGAAATATATAAAGGATAAACTTGCCAACTAAGTGACAACTAGTAGCAAAATTCTAATTGACTCTCTCTTCTTTGGAGTAGCAAAAAAGATTTTGGCTTCTTCTTTCTTGAAGAAATATAATTGGTTTTAATATTTGAGTGTTCATATTTGATGTCCCTCATCTCACGGTTTTTAAAAAATATTAAGAAAAGTGGGTGGAATAAAGTTAGTGAAATGTGGATCTCACTATTAGTTTTAAATGATATATGAGTGCAACGGGTAAATCGAATGTGAGGCCTCTATACCATTTAGAGTAGTAATGAACCGGGGCTCCTATTCACGGACGAACCTAAATGAAAAAAACGGGAATCCCATTCGCGGACGGAGGAAAATATTGGAAAGTAGGTAGAAAAAATTAACAGAGTGTAAGTCTTATATTTATATACTGTTAGTTTTAAAATAAAATGTGCATCAGATGAGTTAGTAGAATGTATGGTCGATTACCAGAAGTAATAATAAAAAGTAAATGAGACAATTAATTGTGGACGCAAAAGGAAATTTGAGAATCTTAATCTTGGAGAGAGGGAGTACTATTAATCTATAACAAAATTTGATCTCAATCTGTAATTATCTTTGGCAATTCAATTAATCTAAATTACATATCAATCATTACTTATGAAAGTTAACTGCCTCATATTTAGGGATGTCAATCGGGTCAGCTCATCGGGTTTCAGGACCCTATACGTAGGGGTGGGTAAGTACGGTATACCTTACAAAAACCACCATACCATATACCTTACCGTAAATTCGGTATGCCAAAAAATCATACCTTTACCTTACCAAAATTTTCGGTATGGAGAATTTCGGTATACCTTATTTTCGGTATGGCAAATTTCCATACCGATATCACACTGAAGGTTGTTTTCCTTGGTTTTGTGGATGGGAGAGAAGGTGTGAAGGTGGATGAGGAGAAAGTGAAGACAATTCGAGAGTGGCCTAAGCTAAAAAATGTGAGTGAGGTTAGGTCCTTCCATTGTCTAGCAAGTTTCTATAGTAGATTTGTGAGGGATTTTTCTACTAAGGCCTCTCCTTTGAACCGTCTAGTGAAAAAGAATGTAGAGTTTAAGTGTGGGAGGAACAAGAAAAAGCTTTTAACACCTTAAAAAATGATCTTACCCATACTCCTTTGCTAGCTCTTCCCAATTTCAGTAAGACCTTTGAGTTGGAGTGTGATGCTAGTGGGGTACGAATTGGTGGAGTTCTCATGGAAGAATGGAAGCCCATAGCATATTTTTCCGAAAAGCTAGGCCAAGCCTAATTAAACTACCCTGCATATGACAAGGAATTGTATGCGATTGTGAGATGCCTAGAGAATTGGCAACATTACCTCGTGTATAGGGAGTTTGTGATTCACACCGACCATGAGTTAGTCCATTAAGAGTGTCCACAATAGTTTGGCCACATCCAAGGCCAAGCCACAAATATTTGTCCACAACCACAAAAATTTGTCCATAGCTACAAAAAAAACTTGTCCAGCCTAATAGTGGACAAGCCACAACCACAAACCTAATTATTTTATCAATTGTTGTTATGTTTTAATTCAATTAGAATAAAAATTATTGGACTATAATAATTAGAAAAAAAATGCATAATTTAATAAAAAAAAATTTAAAACCAAATCTTCGTTGTATTATAGATACCGAAAAATTATACAACGAAAATTTTATAAAAAACATAAAATAACATCGCCTCGGCCTACTCGGTGGCGTCATCGGAATCCGCCACTTCTTTTTCTTCATCGCCGCCGCCGGTCCCCCAAACCCGAGCTGCTGCCTCAGCCTCAGCATGAGCTCGAAGTACACCCCCTTGGTGACTAGGTCGGTCGCGGTCTCATACGCCCCGGCGTTCTCCTGAAGTTGCTTCATCATCTGCACCTCTATATTCCTAGAGAGTGGCTCTAGCGTCTCGGATGGTGGACTGTTGGCTTTGGGGACGTGGGCGCCTAGAGAGTGTGGGAGGTGGCTCCTCCGAAACATCGTCGTTGAGGTTGAAGGTACGTGAGCCGCTGCTGCTACTGTAGTTCCCGGAGACGCCGAGTCTTGTCCGCTTGGGACCAGGAGCATGCTCTTCCTCGCAGATGGCCCTGAATTTCGGGCAATTCCGCTTGGGGTACCCTTCGGCATTGTACATCTCAAGCGACAACGCCTTTATGTCGGCTTTGCTGCGGCCGCTCTCAGTTGTGCGGAGGTTATTCTCGTATATGCCCGTGAACCTCTTGACGGCTTTTTGGATCCGACCGAACTTTTTTCGGATCTGGTTGGGTTTACACGGGGCGCTGCCTGCCGGCTTGAATCCGTTGTACACCGCCAGGATGCGCCTCCAGAAGCTCATGTCGGTCTGATCCGTACCAATTGTGGCATCCGACGTGATGGCGTCCCATGACCTGGCAATAGCAACGGACTCCGTTGTGGAGTAATGGGGATAACATAAGCTTGATAAGAGGCATGCTAAGTGGAGTGCTTTTCTAGAAACTTTCCCTTATGTGATCAAGTACAAGAAGGGCAAAGAGAATGTTGTTGCCGATGCTCTTTCTAGGAAGCCTTATGTTCCTTTGACTAGTGACACTTTCTTTGTGAGTCATGTCATGTGTGCAAGAAAACAAGTGCTTTCCGTTTGTGTTTCAAAGTATGTGGGTTTTTTATTCACCAGAGACTTGTATGAGCATGACCATGATTTTGCCACTATGTTTGAAGCATATGAAAAGGGTTCTTTTGATAAGTACTATAGGATGGATGGTTATTGGTATAAAGAAAATAAGCTTTGCATTCCTTCTTGTTCTCTTCGTGACTTGTTGATTAAGGAATCACATTTGGAAGGTTTAATGGGGCACTTTATGGTGTTGAAAACTTTTGATATTTTGAGTGAGCACTTCTTTTGGCCTTGCATGAAGAAGCATGTTGAGAGGTTTTGTAGCTATTGATTATAGTGTATGCAAACTAAGTCTAACGCATCCTTGGGCAGATATCTCCATGGACTTTGTGCTAGGCCTACCTTTGTCTTCTAAGAAGAATTATAGTATTTTTGTGGTGGTGGATAGGTTCTCTAAGATGTCTGATTTTATTCCATGTAGGAAGACGAACGATGCTAGATTCATTGCCAACTTGTTTTTCAAGGAGGTAGTCAAGTTGCATGGTATCCCAAAGACGATTGTGAGTGATCGGGATGTCAAATTTTTGAGTTTCTTTTAGAAGACTCTTTGGGGTATGTTAGGCACCAAACTTCTCTTCTCTACTATCGCCCACCCCCAAACGGATGGACAAACGGAAGTAGTTAACCGGTCCCTAGGTGCTCTTCATCGTGCTCTAGTCTTTGAGAATAAAACTTCTTAGGAGCAGTGTTTACCCATTGCCGAGTTTGTTTATAATAGGACCGTGCATTCTACTACTTCTTTGTTTCTATTTGAAATTGTTTATGGTTTTAACCTCTCACCACATTGGATATTTCAACGATATATTTGCCTTTGCCATATATGCTTTATGTAGGTGGTGAAGAGAAGGCCAAGTTTGTGAAGAGGTTACGTACTCAAGTGTCAGAAAGGATTAGGGAGAACGAAGAACAAATGGCCCGTCTAGTGAACAAGGGTCCAAAGAAGATGGTTTTTGAACCCAGAGATTGGGTTTGGGTGCACCTTAAGAAGATACGCTTTCCCGACAAGACCAAAGGGATGCTTTCCCCAAGGGGAGGTGGCCCTTTCCTCGTATTGGAGCGCGTCAACGACAATGCCTATGTGATCGACTTGCCCGGTGAGTACAATGTCAGTTGCACCTTCAATGTGGCTTATTTGAGTCATTTTGATTTTGTAGGGAGCCCGGATTTGAGGACAAATCCTTTCCAAGAAGGGGAGGATGATATGACCCCACGTGGAGGACCCATGACAAGGTCCATGACGAGGCAGCTGGGAATCTCCACTTTCATCCGAAGGACGATGCTGAACAAGGGGTAAAGACCACGCTGCGAAATGAGGGCCAGTACATCTCACCCGGCCGGGTGGAGTTTGTTACGCTAAGACACCCGGCCGGGTGAGGAGCTTCTACCCGGGCGGGTGGCCTCCGACCAGTGAAGCCACCCGACCGAGTGCTTATCAGAAAGTGTTGAGGAGTCAGGCTATCACACCCAGCTGGGTGACTCTTGGCCGACCAGGCCATCCGGTCGGGTGACACATCGAAGGCAGCCGGGAATCAGCATGTTGCACCCGGCCGGGTGACTTAGCACCCATAAGTCCACCCGGCCAGGTAGAAGCCAGTCGTACTAGATTTGTGGGCCCATTTCTTGTATCTTAAGCCCTACCTATAAATAGACATTTTAATTCATTTTGCACTTAGATTTTGCTCAATTAAAGTTATCTCCCTAGTGAGTTTCCTCTTTGAGGATTATATCCAGTTCCTTCATTGAAGGTTGCTTGTTTCTTTCCTAGATAGATTCAAGTATAGGTATGCATCAATGGAAGTGTATCCATTGAGTAGTGGAGCCAAGGGGTGATTAGAGTTGATGAAAGTTTCCTAGGGTTGTTTCCATTGTTTTGGTCAAGGTCCTATGGTCGCAACTCTATTCCCTCATTTTATACATATTCTACCATTTCTTATCTTCCATGGATCTCTATTTTGGATCTAGGTTTTGCGGCTAGATCCACTCTATCTTTGTTTATTTTTGTATTTTGTTGTTGGATCAACACTTTTATCATAATCTTTGGTAATTACATGGATCTAAACAATCAAGATCCTTATCATCTCCAGCCCATGAGCTCTATGAAATTGTGCCAGTTGAATCCGATCCGCCATTAGTCACGATACCAGTGCCAGAGACCTTTCCGGCCGACTTGTCGCCGCTGATTTGTGGGGTATTGGAGGCCCATTCCTTGGTTTTCAGCCTCCCTCAAGGTATGCTCCCAACGACCGTTTGATCACTGTATTCACTTGTTGGCGAATACGAAACCAATTAATGTGAGGCCGTACAGATACCCTTATTTCCAGAAGACCGAGATCGAGAAGCAAGTCAGGGATATGTTGGATCATGGGATTATTCAACGGAGCCAGAGCCTTTTCTCTTCACCGGTTTTACTGATCTGAAAAAAGGATGGCACTTTTCGTTTCTACATAGATTACCGAGCATTGAATACTGCCATGGTCCCTGATCATCTTCCGATACCAACGGCAGATGAACTTTTCGACGAGTTGGGCGCGGCAAAGTATTTCATGAAACTGGACGTTTTCAAACGGCTTTCTGACCCATGATGGCCATTTTGAATTTCTGGTCATGCCATTTGGTCTCACAAATGCCCCGTCCATTTGTCATAGTGTTTTTCAATGATATCCTGGTTTATAGCCCGCCGTTAGTAGAGCATGGTCGTCATTTGACGGAAGTACTATCTGTCCTCCAGCAACATCGTGAAGCTCTCAAAGTATTCGTTTTGTAGTGTCACGGTCGAATATCTAGGCCACTTGATCAGCGATGGGTTACTAAAGGCGGACCCAGCCAAACTCGAAGTTATGGTCATTTGGCCGGTTCCCAAGAATATTAAGCAGCTTAGGCGATTTATGGGGCTAATGGGGTATTACCGCCAGTTCATTGCTAGCTACACCATGATCGCTGCGCCACTCACGGATCTTTTGAAGAAAGATGCCTTTGTGTGGACATCGACAATTGAGAAGAGCTTCGGCGAACTAAAGACGGAAATGACATCTGCATCGGTCCTTAAGTTGCCTGATTTTAGCAATTCCTTCTATCAGAAACAGATGCGTCTGACATAGATGTCGGGGCAGTTTTGCTTCAAGATAACCACCCTATCGCCTTTTTTCAGTAAGAAACTGGGCCCACGTCGTCGGGCGGTGTCAACATACCACAAAGCACTTTATGCAATAGTGGATGCGGTGCAAAAGTGATGACAATATTTTTTGGCAGGGAATTTGTCATTCGCTCGGATCAGAAGAGCCTCAAAGAGATGGTATGTCAGATCGTGTGAACACCAGACCAGCAGTTGTACGTTAGAAAGTTGATGGGCAACAAGTTTACTATTGAATATAAGAGAGAGGCGACGAACAAAGCTGCGGATGCCCTATCCCACCGCAATGACGGCGCTAGTCAGCTGCCTGAGGCTCCGGTGCTAGGGACTGAACTAGCGACCCTCACGGACGATGCCGCTAAATTGGCGGAGACCACAACATTGCTGACAGCCGTGGCGCACCCTTTTCCCACCCTGATGGATGACTTACGTCGCGAGACAGCCTCCTCTCCAGTTCTCTGCGAGCTCGCTGACCAGATCCGCAATGGGACAGCCCATGCCCACTTATCTTTAACCGACTGGCTTATTTATTTTAAGCGCCAGATTTATGTTGGCCCTAGTTCCTCTATTCGACATCTACTCATGAACGAACATCATAGTACACCGTCGGCTGGCCACCTGGGGTTTGACAGAACATTCCTGCTGTTAGAGGTTGGTTTTTATTGGCCTCGCATGAGGAAGGAAGTGAAGGACTTTGTAGCATCCTGTGTAGTGTGTCAATCCACCAAGTATTCGACACAAAAGCCGGCCGGTCTGTTACAACCATTGTCGATCCCTTCCCAAGTTTGGGAGGACTTCTCCATGGACTTTATCACTAGTTTGCCTCCCTCTAAGGGATACTCGACAATAATGGTGGTGGTGGATAGGTTGTCGAAGTACGCACATTTCGCCGCCCTGCCTGACCGATTTAATGCGTTGCAGGTGACTTGTCTTTTTATCAATACAGTGGTTAGACATCATGGTTTCCCTAAGACGTTGGTCTCGGACCGAGATTCCGTCTTTTTAAACGTAGTTTGTGATGTAGAAACGTATGGACAATGACTGAACTGGTAAATAAAGAAATCAACTAATTGAGAAATTCAGAGTATAAAAATTCAATGTAAAATTAATAATCAAAGTCTTTCTTTAAAGTTCAACAATGAGACCTTTATATAGGCAAAGAGAAATCTTAAACTTATGGAAAACAAAAATTAGAGGAAATAACTAAAAGGAAAATAATCAAAAAAAGGAAACCCTAATTTGAAGAAGGAAAAACAATTAACATTTTTCCATCTACTATATTTTTCCATTTACTAATTCTACAAACTAAGAAATAAATAAAATCTAAAATATAACTTGCTTAGCCTCCAAGTCTTATCTTCTATAACTTCATCATTCTCCCCTTCTTGAAAAAGACTCGTCCTCATGTTTCACATACGCCAACAAATCCATTACAACATCAAGTTTTGTACAACAAATTGAAGAATATTTCTCAAGAATTTTGCTGAGAGTTTGATATGCTTCCATCTGACTGAACACATCAGTACCAGTACTCTCTTTTTCTTTGGAGGAAATATCAGCAATGATTTTTAATTTTCCATGTTCATCAGCAGTATCTACACATATCTCATCCTGACTAGCCGTTTGACCTTGTATCCCAACATTCAAGTGATTTTTCTCATGCAAGATTTGCAAACTAGCGTCTAGGTATGCACTACCATTGTCTTCAAAATCTCTAGTAGGAGACAATTTGCCCTCTTCTTTTTCAATATTACAAGGATCCACATGATCAACTTTATATGAAGCAAGTTTAGAGCCTTCTGCAAACTCTCCGGTTGTTGATTGATTTAATTTCAATGTCTCCCCACCCTTTCTCTGCGGCAGAACCACAACCCCATCCAACTCCTCATCGTCATTGACGGCAACGTCCTCGTCTTCGTCAGCGACGTCAAATTTCATGGAATGAGACAGGGATTTGCTCTTAAATCCGGGGGGAGCTCATAGAATATATCCTCGTCGTATACGGGCTTATTGACAACATATGGTTGTTACTATTCTTCGGTGATTCGGGGAGCTCATATAATATATCCTCGTCGTATACAAGCATATCATACACCGGCATAAAAAATGTATTGCTATTACTATTCTTCGACGGTTCATGTGCATTAGATGATGTGATGACGCCACTGAATAATAGATCATCCATCGAACAACGCTCCAGCGCATTAGACATCATCGGGTTGGATTTCTACCAACACTCATCCAGTCACGCCAATCATTGATGTAGGTCACGAACCTGTTGTCACAGATCACCATTCTCCATGTCGCGCTAGAGGTCTCGAACCTGTTGTATCAGATCATCATTCTCGATGTCGAGCAGATCACGCTGTCGTGCAGCCTCTTTATTTGGGAGATCACCATGTCCCTGACCACGACCGCCGCTACGAGCATCACCACGTCTGCCGCCATATCTACATTCAGCCATTGATAATCAACCTGGATCGTGATACCAAATGATGCAGAAACGTATGGAGAATGACTGAATTGGTAAATAAAGAACTCATCTAATTGAGAACTTCAGAGTATAAAAACTCAATGTAAAATTAATTATCTGTCTTTTATGTTCAACAATGAGGCCTTTATATTAGCAAAGGGAAATCCTAAACTTATGGAAAGTATAAAATTAAAGGAAATAACTAAAAGGAAAATAAGCAAAAAAGGAAACCCTAATTTGTAGAAAGAAAAACAATTAACATTTTTACATCTACTAATCTACTAACTATGAAATAAATAAAACTCAAAATATAACTTGCTTAGCCTCCAAGTCTTGTCTTCTATAACTGCATCAGTTTGGGAGTAACTGATGCACTTGAGCAGGACCAAGTTTCACTTCTCCACAGCTTACTATCCCAATTGGATGGACATACGGAGGTCCACAATTGTGGCCTAGAGCAGTATTTGCGCGCATTCACGTCAGATCGACCTTCTAAGAGGGAAAATTTTTTTCCTTGGGTCGAGTTGGCTTTAATCTTTTTCCATCACGCCGGCCTCAGGATGTCACCGTTCAAGGCTCTTTATGGTCGTGACCCGCCACTTTTGGTCGCAGCACTGCCATCCGCGACAACAACACAGTCGGTGGTGGAGTTAGTTCGTCAGCGCGGGGAACTTCTGGTGGTTTTGAGGCGTAATTTTGAAAGAGCGCAACAAAGGATGCGCGATGCGGCGAACTGCAATCGCCGCGATGTGGAGTTTGAGGTTGGTGATTTGGTTTGGTTGAAGTTGCAGCCGCAGCATTCGGTTGCTCGGTCGGCATCGGCAAAGCTGGCTCACCAGTATTACGGGCCATTCGAAGTTCTTGCTCGGATAGGACCAATGGCCTATCGCTTAAGATTGCCAGAGGGTAGTTGCATCCATAACGTTTTCCATGTAAGTCTATTGAAGGAGTACGTGGCAGGTAGTGAGGCCACGGGATCGCCTGGAATGCCTTCGGATTTCGCATGTTCCAAACCGATTATTCAGCAGGCCAAAGTTCTGGAGCATCGGGTGGTGTGGCATGACGGGAGGCCGACTAACACTGTGTGAGTGTAGTGGTCAGATCGGGAGTTGAAACGATCACACCCTCCACCGACGTGGCAGACACGCCAGATTCAACCAAGGACATAGGGGCGACCAACGATTACAGCAATGCGACGGAGAAGGAGAAGCAGTCGGTGCAGCTCAAGGGGAAACCGTCGCAGAAAGGGTCCGGGAAGAAGCATACACGGTCATTAAGGCAGGTCCGGAGAAGTGACTGTTGATAGCGGGTAAATTCTGCCTGCGAGGATTGATAGGATTGTGATCTTAACATAACCATATATATTTATGTTTTGGTTCTCGCAATTACGCAGGCAATGAAGTTAGTGAAACAAGGCAACCAAAATGGTTGTTTACTTCTAGAGTAAGAGGATTGTTGGCCCAACCCAATAGCTAGGGTAAGATCAGCAGCCCAGTGTATTGGGCTTTAAACTGCAACTCACCATTGGACGTTATGATGAAGTGAATGCAAACCCTATTCACAGAGAGGAATATAGAACATTGAAAAGCTTAGAACAAGCCAGACTTTTCTTATGACATTCCAATATTCAACGATAAATATCTGAAATACGTGAACTCCAGTAGCATAACAAGACTTGAATAACAAAAAGATAGGTAGAAATATCATAACATATTCCTTGAGCCGAATATTCTTGTCCAAGCTAGCATTTCTCCACCATCCTTGCTTCCCCTGGCAAAGCATTATCATCCAAACCTACCGATACAAGCATCTGAATTAGAAATTGAAATATTTATATTGCAGCTAGCAAACATAATTAAGCATCAATTTAACAAATTAGGAGAAATCTACAACTTGTTCCTCGGTATGTCATTTACAATTATATTCATGTTATATGCATTTCCTTTCACTATCAACAACGCATATTAAGATTGTATTTAAATAGTGGTACATGACATGTTTGATGGAATAAAACACAAGATGTGCATTAATTTGAAAAAAAAAGGTATGGGAAATCGTTCATACTGAACTGTAAGGCCGATATAGATACACTTAATGCACATCAACAAATTATGCGGAGAAGAAACCCACTTTTTTTTGAAAACTTCACTTACCTATCAAGGTATGAGTAGTTAGGATCAAACGCGATGATCATTTAAAGATATCCTTGGGTAAAAGCTTGAACACAATGTTGTTGTCATTTCGCCTCATTTGTAGTTTTATCTCACGAATACACTTGGCAGATTCTATAGCAAATAGATCACCATTGTGCAAATGCAACTCTTGGAAGGTTGAGATATAAGCCAGCTCAACGGGAATTTTCGTCAGTTGCTTGCATTTGGACAACGTAAGGCTTCTGAGTTTCTGGAAGTGATCAATTGAAAATTTCCATAGTTCAATGTCTAAGCTTTCAATTTTCAAGGTTTGAAGTTTTGGAAAACCTTGAAGGACCTTCCACTCCTTTCCCAAGAATGCGTTGTCCTTTAGCTTAAGCTCCTCGAGTTCATTCAACGATCCAAGAAAAGATATGTCCTTCCAATCGAGACGAGTATTAGACAATGTAAGACGCGTTAAGCTTGGATGGAATTTCTGGAGAATCTGTCTGCTCAATTTAGCTTCATGGTTCTGACTTGTTTTCCCTTTGAATGGATTCCATTGCGTTTGTCTAGCTTTCTCTTGGTTCAACAGCTTCAGTTTGTCAACTCCCTTCAATTGGCTCAGCAAATCTTTCTTGTCATCATGAAGCAGTAGCGCTAGTTGGCCACAGATACCCAGTTTCTTCAAATTGGGGAGTTTCTTGAAGAATTCTATAGTGCAACTTTTAGGTGAAATTCCATAAAGAGTTTGAAGCCGTTCATCTTCCTCAGAAGCTTCACTTTTTTTGGACAAAGTAGCTGATGCATCTGTCTCAAAATGACTTAACTCAGTCATCGCCAATAAATCTGCTTCAATCCTGAGGGTGCTAGACGTCGTATGAACTATAAGAGTCTGTACTTTTTCAAGTTTGGAGATCGACTCTGGAAGAAAACCACGACTGAGAGAAAGGGTCACATACCTCAAATGCACCAGTTTACACAAGTCACTATGCATTTTATTGACTTTGATAGGCTTTGCATCCAACACTCTAAGCAGCTTGAAAGCAGAACGAATCTTCGAAATGTCATCCTTATGCAAAGTGAATACTTCTTTGGAGTGAGAAACAAATGAGCGGAGACAGATCTGGAAACTATCTTCTTGTTTTGATGAAGAGATGAATTTGGGGATGAACTTAGAAATGTGGTCATGAATACAAACGCGCCGATTTTTCTTCACCTCATCAATTGAAGGATAGAATCCTTCTTTCTTCTTTTTAAATTCTTGGAGAATGTTCTCTGCTTCGTGTGCAGATTCTTTCTGGCAGAATTTGCGTGTTGACTCAGTGATGCTGCACGTTTTAGCTGAACCATTAAGATTTTTCTCTTCAACTTTTACCAAATTCATGTCTACAAGCTGCTTTAAATAGTTCTCCGCAGTTTCTTCTAAAGTGGCATCTTCGGTTCGTGTGATAAATAGTTCTGCAATC
>JAOWBI010000064.1:1999833-2010164 GCA_028566235.1 Salvia elegans | reverse complement strand
CACCGGAGTTGAACCCTTTGAGGAGGCAATTTTGAAATTTATCTAATGTTTGCACTAAAAAGATAATTCCACAATAAAAGAAGTTAGTATTTATAGACTATAACTAAAGGCTACCAATAATTTCCAAAACCTTTCAAATTCCAATATACATTATAGAAACAAAAATGCATTTTCTTGCTAGTCAATAACAATTAAAATTTATGATTTAATCAGTTGGATACATTAATTCCAAAATTTGTAATTGGAAACTACTATTGGTAATTTGTCATAGATTTGAAAAGTCAAAAAACTCATAAATTGAAAACTCCTCATAAATCATTAAATTCAATTATTTCCCTACACCATAATCACACTATAGTCAGAAGTTACGTATGGGTTACATTATACTATTATTAATGGTATTAACATTGATTAGGCCATAGATTTCAAAAGTCATCAAATTTAATCTTTTCCACACACCATGGGTAGTTACATACATTACTTTAGAGAGCATTACGTCATTTTATTATTGTGGTGATTTGCATTATTGAGCAATTACAAAAATAAATCGATGGAAATGTTTTGTAATATTTTACAGCTATCACCCAAAATTCCTAAAATTTTCAGATGTTGCCCAAAATTTGTAAATATTTAAAATGATATGGCCATACATCGCCTTATATATAACGATGATGATAATGATAGATGATAGATTTAATCATGAAAATACATGGCTTTTTCAGTTGAACTGGAAGTTGTAGTCAAACTAAAAGCATCTCCATAAATGAAAGAGAAATTGAGAAGGTATAATTCTCGTGATTTCGTCTTAAATTCATGAATGATTTTGTCTTACATTCGAAAATAATTTTGTTTTTCTAATATTAGTAGGAAAAACACGAGAGACAATGGTGACAAAACGTGAGTATATTAGATTTGCCAAAAAAGGGTCAAGGTATATAGATTTGGAACTACTATAATCGAAAATCTACAAAATGAATAAAAAGAAAAACGTAAATGCGAAGATACTACTCCATCATTTAAAAGCAAAAATCAATGAAATTTGTAGACTTGATTAATTATTTTGATGAGTGACAATCATATTTCTTTAATAGCGCGACAAGTAAATACAAATAGTAGTCCAAAGGCGGACAAAAAACTTGGAAAAAGTAGTATCCTATGTTCACAAAACCCTCTTTGTAGATGATCACAATTCACAGATTCACAAGCACAAGGATAATTCTACCATGGAGTTGAATGTAGTTTTGCTGATTACGCTTCTATCTTGCGCCGCCACCGCCGATTATGTCAGGCCTCCGCCGCGCGCAACTCTCTCATTTCCATGGACTAAAAAACGCTCTTCCGAGCCTCAGCAGGTTCATTTCTCTACTCCTTCACCTCAATTTTCAATCCATGAATTTCTCTTCTTGGTTTTTGATGGTTAATTGATTTTAGATTCCATGATGTTTGGGCTAAAATTGAGTTTCTGGATAATTAATGTTACAAATAAGGGAACGTTTCTTTTGCTTTTTTTTTTTTTTTGGGATTAAGAGATTAGGTTCTTTACTGCTATTGGTCTATTTACACACACAGCCTTTTCCTTGGTTGAGTATCAGAATTCAATGTCGAGATTGCATTTTTCTTGCTCTGCAGGGCTAAATGGATTAGGCTATGTTTCCTGCAATGTATTAGTGGGAAATCCCTGTTTTTGGCAATGCATTGGGAGCCGATTTCCGTGCGTTTTCTTGTTTTCGTATCGGAAGACTTGTATTGATGTTTCCGGAATGGCTATTGTAGGTTCATGTCTCCTTAGCCGGGAAGAAGCATATGCGTGTTTCGTGGACCACTAACTCTAAGAATTCTCCTTCGGTGGTTGAGTATGGAACATCTTCGAAAAACTATAGCTTCACCTCTAAAGGTGAGAGCACTAGCTATAGTTATTTCCTCTATAGCTCGGGAAAGATACACCACACGGTTATTGGTCCGCTGGAACACAACATTCTGTATTACTACCGATGTGGAGGGGAAGGTCCAGAATTTCAGCTCAAAACTCCGCCATCCTGGTTCCCGGTCACTTTTGCTGTGGCTGGTGATTTAGGTCAGACCGGGTGGACCAAGTCGACGCTGGATCACATACACCAGTGCAACTACGACGTGCATATGATTCCTGGAGACCTTTCGTACGCGGATTATATGCAGCACAGGTGGGATACATTTGGGGAACTGGTGCAGCCGCTTGCTAGTGCAAGACCGTGGATGGTGACTCAGGGAAACCATGAGAAGGAGTACATACCGGTGTTGGAGGATAGTTTCAAATCTTACAACTCGAGATGGAAAATGCCCTATCAAGAGAGTGGATCTGCTTCGAACCTGTTTTATTCATTTGAAGTGGCTGGAGCTCATGTCATCATGCTTGGCTCGTATACTGACTATGATAAGTACTCTGATCAATATTCTTGGCTGAAGGTTAGTTTGTTAAGTCTTGTTCGGGTCTGGTAGAAGGAAAAGAAGCTGTCAATATCTCTTGTTGATTGTTGTTTCTGCAGGGTGACCTTTCGAAGGTAGACCGGAAAAGAACACCGTGGCTTCTTGTGCTTTTTCATGTCCCGTGGTACAACAGTAATGAGGCTCATCAGGGTGAGGGCGATGACATGAAGGCGGCCATGGAACCGTTGCTTCGTGCTGCTGGTGTGGATCTGGTGTTGGCTGGCCATGTACATGCCTATGAGCGCACGGTGAGATTTCATTTTGAACCTTGTTTCCTTGCCGTTACTTACTGAGCTCTCATATATTACTTTGTCCATTGCAACAGAACCGTGTGTACAACAGAAGATCAGATCCCTGCGGTGCTGTCCACATAACAATTGGTGATGGTGGAAACAGGGAAGGTTTAGCAAACAAGTAAGTTTCCCCCTAACTAAATCTGAGGCACTTTTAAAACGGCACGAGTTTTAATGCAAAATTAGGTAAGTAAGAGAGATAAAAAAAGAAAAGTGTGATATTGGAAAATGGGTCCTACATCATTGGAGAGAGATAGAGAAATTCCCTTAAATATAAAGTTTCTATTTTTAAGGGATGGACCAAAAGGAAAGAGTTTCTATTTTTAGGGGACAGATGGAGTATTATTCTTAAACTTAAATACAGGCTAAATATTGTGGTTTAGTCCGAAGCAAGTTCTATATCTACGGTTGCCTTTTTTTGGTTTCGACTACATCTTCTTCCCCAGCATTGTGCAGCCTAGCCTTCTCAAATGTGAAATGATGCACAAAAGGGATCATCACAGGAGTGATTTCCTGCTAATTCTTGTTTAACGTCTTGCTTTGCGATGCGTAGTTGCTGAACATGGATACAAAACATAAGAAGTCGCCTGATGATTAATGTGCAGGTACATGGATCCCAAGCCGGAGTGGTCCATTTTCCGTGAAGCAAGCTTTGGTCATGGTGAGCTGAGGATAGTGAACTCGAGTCATGCGTATTGGAGCTGGCACAGGAATGATGATGATGAAGCAGTGAGGTCGGATCAAGTGTGGCTAACTTCGCTATTTGGGTCGGGGTGTCTCAACGAGAATACTGATCACGAGCTGAGGAAAATGCTGTTGGAGCCATAGGAGTGAGCCTCTGTCATTGTAAATACTTAGAGGCATTGTATAAGATGTGGAGCCTAATTATCAGAGTATATACCACTATTATTATATCTGTATGTTCTTTATGCGAAATTTAGGAATTTGTGCTTGTGGAACATATCTGATTATATAAGTACTCCCTCCGTCCGCGATATGTTGTCCATATTTTACTCGGAACGAGTTTTAAGAAATGTGAAGAAAAGTTAGTAGAAAAAGTTAGTGGAATGTGGTATCTACATTTATATATTAGTTTTATAATAGAATGTGAGTGTAAAGTTAATGAAAAGTGAACTCTATTTATCAAAAATAGGAAAAAGTAAAGTGAACAACATTTTGTAGACGGACTCAAATGTCAAAAATGGATAACATTTCACAGACGGATGGAGTATTTTTTATTTTCTATATGATCGGTTGAACCATGAATGAGTAGCTTTGGTGATTCATTCACCGATTTGTTTTTAAACCTCGACGAGCATTATGGTTTAATGATATTCCTCTCAATTTTAAGAGGGAATGATCATATTATAGTGCTCCTTCCGTCCATCATTTAAAAAGTTATTTTGTCATTTTGAGTTGTTCATGATTAAAGAATTATTTACATTTTTCTATTTTTGGTAGGTGGATATTATATTTCACTAACTTTTTACACTAATAATCCATTATAAAAATAATAAATACTAAAATGAGTCTCGTATTTTATGTATTTTCTCCATCAATTTTATTCTATAAAGTCAAACAATTTCTTAATATATGTCAAATCAAAATAGTACTAGTTCTTTAAATAGTGGATCAAAGGAAGTTTTAGTACAAATTCCATAGAATCTAATTCAAAACATATAGTACTAACAAATCTAGAAAACGCATCAGAAATTCGTGGCAAAGCAACGATCATTTGTGGAATGACTGTTACTGAAAATTTGATATCCTAGAATGACATATCTTGAGAAATTTGCAATTTTTATGATGCTTGTAATTTTTATGATCATTATCGACAAATATAAAAATTCACCCAATATTAATGATTTGTAAGACTAGTATCTCCATAAATATTTAATTCATCCATCTCCAAGCATCACATTGCAGGTTATTCTATTGCTTCGAATTCACCTCAACAGCCCCTGATCGGAAAAGGCAACCAATTCAACGACAACACAACACACCCACTTTGATCAAAATAGAAATAAAAAAAGATTATACACAGTCAACGGAGTTGGTAGTTCTTACCTGATCAATTCCTCTTTATCATTTCCTCGTCAAACAAAACCCCTCAATTCTTCACCTTCCTTGATTTCCCACAATAAAAATCCAGTCTTGTCGAGGATCCAGCTCTAAAAATGCACGATTTCTGCTTCACGATCCCATATGGGCTCCTCTTGGTGTGCGGCGGCGCGATCGGCTTCATCAAGAAAGGCAGCGTCGCCTCTCTCGGCGGCGGCGTCGGCACTGGATTGCTGCTCCTCCTCGCCGGTTATCTCAGCCTCCAAGCATTTCACAAGCGCAAAAATTCTTACCTTGCTTTGATTCTTGAAACGGGTGTGCTTTCCTGCCGTAAATTTGATGGATTGTTGGTTAAGAATTTAATTCGTTTGTTGATCTCTTAATTTGGGTCTGTTTTTAATAGTTCAATGTGGTGATTTTTAGAGATAGGATGGGCAAGCTTGAGACTTTATGAATTGATTGTGTGTGATTTTTCTGGATTAGATCAAATTCATAAATGGATTAAAGAAATTCTAAGTGGATAGATTGTAATTGGAATGAATTTAAAAGAAAGAATGTAGGCTCAACATAAATAAAGCTTTAGGTGAATTCATTTGCTTGAATTGATCAAGGGATGATTTTGCACCACAAGACTTGGACTTTTATGTTTATGCATTGCTATGGTCTATGGAGTATCATGTAAATCAGAATGTCAAAGAAAGATGGGAGAATATTCTCTATGAACGAATCTAGGAAGTCAGAACGCGTGTTCATGATGGTATCCAATGTAGTTTTGTACACAAATCTAATCAGAAGATGCTATTTCATCACAATGATTTAATTGTTAGCTACTCAGCTTCATATTATGACATGCCACTTTTTTTGTACTACCAGTTTTCGGTTTTCACTCTTTTTGAGTTAGAATGTACCGAGGATATCCTCATTGGTTATGTTGTTTATGCTGTGATATGGGCTCGTCGACTTCTGTCATCCTTTTCTGATCACCATTTTCTCCTATGGATGAATAATTAATTGGCTTGCTGTTGTCTCTAACAGCAATCGCTGCTACACTATCGTACGTTATGGGCCAACGTTACATGCAAACCCAAAAAATCATGCCAGCTGGTATCGTTGCTGGGATCAGGTAAGAATCAGTAGACATTCCAAGCCGTGGTAATTTGTGATAGTACATGTATTTATGGAAGGCCAACTCCTAATGATTGTTGTATCTTGCTTATTAGTTGTAGGTCACTTTCTTATAGCTGTGGCATTCTGTCTTCCTTACTGTAGGCATTAAAAAAAACGTAGAAATGGAAAGCGATTCTACGTTGAAATTCTTGTTGAACTGAACACTACATATCCATCATTTGTAACTGTAGTAGCCTCAGTTATGCTTTCTTTACCCCCTCGAGTTAAAATGTGAAAAAGTGAGCTTATTGATTTATTAACAGCATTCTTCCCCTACTAATCTCGACGGATAAGATTTGTTTTTATCATTCATATAGAGTGAGGAGTGTTATGTGAGCACTTTAACTGCTAATGTTGGTTTTTGTGGTTTCTGTCATTTTTATGTCATGGGCTTTGTGCGATATGTGCAGTGTCGTGATGGCTGTATTCTACCTGTACAAGATTGCGACTGGAGGAAATCATATTCCACCAAAGACCGAGTAATGGAGACGAGAAAACACCATGCTGCCTTGCCAATCAGAGTTACAATGCAGGAGGTTACTGTTCCAACTTGTTCCTTAGATGTTAACAAATTTATGTTACTACACACCTCAAAGATTAGCCGACATGTCATGTTTACTTCATTTTCATGTTCTAGTGTGTCAAATGTATTGTATGTGTGATTGATTCATAATTTTATCAGAATAAGTATGTACTATTTGTCAACTTTTATATAAATCTAGAGAGTTCTAAATACTAAGTAACTCTTGTCTCCATTCAGTATACATTTCCAAGGAAAACCAGATTGCAATAGCAAACTCAAGAATTTCTCAATAACACTTGTATATTTCATGTACATACATACATGGAGAATGTGGTTATGCACTAGGACACAAGAAGTAGTGATTAGTGAGAGTAACCGGAAAACGCGACGACTCCTCAGCAACCCAACGGTCTGTAATAGTTAGGGGGCAATGATGGACACCTTTCGTTCATGTGTGGATACAGATCCATAGTGTTGTAGCCAGGTAGTTCCATCCGATATTTCCCTCTAATCTGGCAGAAAGGAAGTTTCACAGAGTCCCCATTGTTGCACCACGTTGGTAAACGGCTTGAATCGCTTTCGAAGATCTTGAGGGAGTAGGCATCCTTTATCTGAAATATTCCACACCAGTTGATTCTGAGAGTCCCATTCATACAGATAATTGCTATTTAAATCACGAACTTTGACCTAGTTTACACTTTCGACATGGCTTGGCGTACTCACCGTGAACTCAGTGGCCTGCGTAGAGCTTGCAAGTTTGCCAAACACCCCTGCTTCCTTGTACATCTCAAACACAAAAGCAACGCATGATGTCGACCTCCCATCCGCGTAGACCCAATTATCTTGCTCAGGGATGGCCAGCAGTTCAGCGAACGACGACTTGCGCTTCTCCACTTCAACAAGAATTTCACTAAGAGTGAAGTTCTGCAGGATTGAAACTAATTATATCACTTCTCTAATATCAACAACCACATGTTTATAAGAAATCCGGTAAGTAATAGATCGATGAGACAGTAAACGAAACCTGAGTTCCAAGTCGTTTGTTCAATGCTTCGTTCCACATTTTAGCAGCATAAGCTGGCTGCATTTGGTTCCAAACAGTCATAACAGAAGCCACCTGTAAACAGCCCACAAATTAGGACAGAAGAACAGGAAACCGAAAGACATTGGTGGCCAAGCATGCTTCATGCTTGCAACGAACATGGCAGACCGAAAACCAGAGAAGAAATACAAAAACTGACAGTTTAAAGATTTAAGAACTAAGAAAAAGAAAAAAAATATGCAGTACCAGATGAGCATCGAGAGGTGTTGGATAGTTATCGCTAGTGGTGTCGATCCAGCTAAATATCAGGTTATGGTAACCATACGGTCTCCCCGACATGCTCTTAGCATACTTCCATGCAGCATCTCCGTCAAACTTTGCCCGGACTTCGTGATGCAAAGGGAGCAATGCTATGTGTGGATTGGACTCGTCCTTTGTTAACTCGAACTCCCACCATTCATCCCACGGCAAAATAGCTATTACATCTTCTCCCTAAAAAACAGCCTCAAATCAAAACGGTAATCATCCGGTCCACAATAATTGCAACTCCCGTAACGAACATGTTAATCCGTTATAGTATTTCTGAATTGGCTGTGACTGAATGTACAGAAAGAGTGAAATCACCTTTTCATTTTCATGGCCTGATTCTGCAACCCATAGCTTCCCTTCGGAGTCTCTTAAGCACACAGCCGAGTGTCCAGCATAAGCTCCGGTCACCCACTTCTCTAAAGTCTCAAAACCGCCCCATCGCCCTCGGATTTTGGATATTGCAAGGAAATCTCCGGATTGTATCTCATCAACAGTGATGTTGGTGACCCACGGCTGGGGACGCTCCACAAAGGAAGCACCCATGTGCTTCTTAAGAAACGCTATGTTAGAGTTTTCGCCCCATTCGGTATCCGTGAACAAAGGGAACACCTCCCACAGAGCCTGGAAAGTCCCTAGCATCCCTGCTTGCATCAGAAAAATCGAAACCCCCCTGGTTTTAACCTGATTGTCACAGAAGTTGAGTTACAGTTGTGAATATGGAGAAATATCAGCTGCAAAATATGCAGAGAGATTCAACTCACATATTCATATTCAGCTTCCGATTCCCACTCTTTGAACTCAAGAGTATGCTCGCGGGCCAACATGTAGTAGTCCCACGTTACACGAAAGGGCGTTGCAAACACGTAGAGATCCATACATGTCAAGCTATGCGGCTTGTTCAGCTGAAAATCGATTCGGATGAGCACGGTAAACTACAGATAGCATCACTCTCCTATTCAAATTATCCAACTTATACGAGCATATCTCAATAACTTCCATATCTCTATTATTTAGTCAGTTACGTTTTATTCTTCTCAATGAAACCAGAAATACAATTATCCTTATTTTATTTTCACTCGTTGCGTTTATTTCAGTTCTGTACCGTCCTTGGTTTGATCGACATGCAAGCTCCCACGACTGCCTTTTTTATCTATCTCTCCGCCGATCACGGCAGAATCATACCTTAACACCAAAACACTCATGTTTCAAACACAATAAGACACAAACACTCTTCAACCAATAGCCAAATTTATTGAAACTCAATAGTCCTCCCTCTGTCTACATTAGGAGTCCCATTTCTTGACAGCAAGAGTTTTAAGAAATGTTAATAAAAGTGGATGGAAAGAAGTTTGTGGGGTATGAGTCCCACTTGTATATACTAATTTTAAATGAAATTTGACTAGAATGAGTTAGTGGAATGTGAAACCCTATTACTATTTATAGTATAAATGAACCGGGAGTCCTATTGGTGGACAGACTAAAATGTTCCATTTTAGACTCCTATTCACGGACAGAGCAATCCAAAACACTATTCCAAGATTGAGGCAAAACACTTGAAAAGAAAATTCATTGATTTTGGCATCATTTTTAAAACAAAAAAATGATCAAATTAGGAGAGAAGAGAATGACCTTGAGGTGAAGAGTGCCGCCCCCAAATCGGGTGTTGTTACGGTTGTGGAACTCCAGCCGAGCGGCGGAGTCGTAGAAGCAAGCTCCTTTCCACTGCAAATCGGAGGCGTTGCCGGAGGCGGCGGCTCCGACGAAAGACGGCATCAGGTCGGCGGCGCTGTTGAGCGCGTTGAGAATAGGCTTCGAGACCTGCCGAGGAAGCAACGGCAACACGTCGGCCGGGTGAAACGGCGCTTGCAACGCTTCAACTGTGAAAATCGCGGAGAGAATCAGAATAGCGGCGATTTTGCTCATGGTTGGTAGAATCGTGTTTGATAAATACGAATTTCTTGTTTGCGGGATTTCGATTATATAGCGGTGGGAGGAAGGGAGGTTGATGATGTGTGAAGAAACCTCTGCAAATGCAAATTCTGTTATACACAACTGTCGAATTCGATTTCATAAATTACATTCTCATTTTTGCAATTAAAATTAAATAAAAAGGCATATTTATTCCTCATGCAAATCTATTCATTTAAAGAAACAAAAGCAAATTTACAAGTTACGACGGATTGGAGAAAGTATTTTACTCAATTTGCAATAATCATCCTTTAATTCTCTCTTCCTTTATTTTATAATACCTCATCCCAAAAGTGAGTTGAATAAGTTAGTGGATTATGAATCTCACTTATATATCTATTAATTTATTAATAAAATGTGAGTAGAATTGGTTGGTGGAATGTGGGGTCTATTTATCATTTATGGGAAAAGTGAAATGTAACTCTTATTGTGGGACGGACCAAAATGACAAAATCTGACACTTAATAAGGGATGGAGGTAGTAAATTCCAAACTATGATCTGGAT
>JAOWBI010000064.1:1346365-1356611 GCA_028566235.1 Salvia elegans | reverse complement strand
GACAATCTCGTGTTTTGTGATTGGTTTTCCCTAGATCTCATCAAGACTATTATTGATTGTTCGAGATCCGCCCACACGGATGAATGATCAAGGACGTGGGAATAGTATGGAAGATTCGTGGTTGATAAATCAAGGATCTCCGGGTGGTGTAGCAAGCAACGTCAATCTTATGATGGATCATGAGGTAACAATCGGATCTACATCAAAAAACATGTCTATGTGTGTTTTGATGTGTTTCATCTATAGATCTAGTTCAATTGCATGAAATTGGAATCGAATGCATAATCACCTAAATAGATCCGTAAGGACCTGTTTGTTTTACGTGTCTTCCGCTGCAGTAGTCCCAACAATTGGAATCAAATGCATTTACATAAATAGATCTGTAAGGACCTGTTTCTTTTCCGTGTCTTCCGCTGCGGTAATTACTATTTTGATCATAAACATATGGCCGAATTTGGTCCAGAACATTAAGTTTTTAAAAATCAAGTCCTAAACAAATGAAATCGTCGTCGGATCAGCCCTTTTTTGACGATTCCGTTAAAAACTAATGGTCAACGAACAATTAGCAAAATTTTTGACTAAATTAAAATATTAATCTATGATTAATTAAATTAAAATAAATTAGAAAATACAATAAAAAAAATTTCTCTCCCATCCCATCTATCTTTTTCTCTTCTACAACAATCTAAGAAAGCTTCGACAGCAACTCCCGCCCCCCTCCTTTGATGTCTCCGTCGAGGGAACTCTCATCCTTTCCTTCCGCTCCCCCTGGCCCCAATCCGCCTCCCATTCCGGCGCCTACTTCGACCTCTTCTTCTACCACACTGACTCCACCGCCGACCTCTGCTTGTACAGCGTCACCATCGATTCCCCGTTCGTCTCCCCGATTAAACTCACTCGAATCGACGATGATATCTTCCTTTCAACTACCACATGAATTCAACCAATCATATTCTTATCAATTACGGGCACTTCTCATCCGGCTCCGATCAATGGGCCCCGGATTCACCAACGACCCTGATGTATTGTCCGCTCGGACTCGGATTTCATGCTGAAATCCGTCTCCATCACCAGTAGTGCCACGATTAAAGAGATTTCCACAATCAAAGATGTAGCATGGGTGGAAACAAGCCCCAATTACTTCCCCTGGAAACTCTACGAGACGGCGATCACCGCGTTCGAAGTTGGCAGCGGCGGGGTGCTGGAGTAAGAGCTCCGAGTGGACGTCAATTTGGGTTACTTGCCATTGTTTCACTTTGCGGAGATTGACGTCAGGGACGAGGGCTGGGCAGAGGGTTTTCAAAAAGTGAATGTTCTGGACCAAATTCGTATTTCGGTCATATGTTTAGAACCAAAATAGTACTATACTCTTAGTTTTAACAGAAAATGATTATTTTTGACCAAAACAATATGTTTGGGATCAAAAAGGTACCAATACAATATGTTATGGACTTAAGATCACAAACTTAATGTATGAGAAATTAGTAAGGGGTCGAGTTACTATTGAAATTTAAATCTGAAATTTAAATTCAGGAATTTCTTTGCTAACCCCCTACAACCACTTTGAAATTTAAATTTAGGAATTTCTTTGCTGTTTTAGCAAAAGAACGTAGCCAAATGGCAATAACGTTGTGAACATACTTCAATGCACATAACTTTCGTTGTGAACATACTTCAATGCACATAACTTTAGTTTAGGAAAATTTTCACAGTATCTATCAAGCAATGAAGTTTGACTAGAAAATAGCCGTTTTCTAGGCTAATCTATAAATATAAACGAGTCCTTCATTTTTCAATTCAATTTCTGGTACAACTTTTTACGCAATGGGAGTTTTTCAGAGCATCCGTAATAGCGGACTAGTCGATGCCCTAGCCACTGGCGTGCGGCTAGGGCGCTCGGCTGGTCCGCTATTGCGTTAGGCTAGCCCGACAGACAAAAAACCAACGCCCTAGAGCTAGGGAGCAGATGAGAGCGGCTAGCCGATTTTTTATTTTTTTTCTGTAATATCCTGTTCTCATTTCATTTTTTTCTATGTTTTTTTTTCTCCAATTCATTTTATTGTTGTTATTTTTAGTATTTTTTTTTCTCGAGAGGGCTAGGGCGTTGGTTAGCTTATTACTGGGTTGTGGGAAGTCATTGATGATGTGGCAGGAGGAGTTTTTAGCTAGACTATTACTAGGCTATGACTAGTCTGCATCCTATTGCGGATGCTCTCACGCTGACAAAATCTTCTCACTCACACGTAATTATTAAGAAGTTGTTTAGTTTTGCATTAGCGAGTTGTTATGCTTCGCTGTTAATGGTATCATGGAATTGGGCTAGCGAAATCGGAATTAGAGCTTTAAATTTCAAAATCCAATGTTTGGAACCGTAAAATATTTGGATTTGGAATTAAATTACACTTCCAATTCCTCTTAATTCTAAAATTTGAAGTGCATATAAAATGTAGATAATCGAATTCCAAATAGTTATAATTTTGGACACCCTTCACACACACCATACACACAATGCGCACACACTTCATATCTATTAGAGCATCCACATCCATGCTCTTGCCAAAGAGCATGGATGTGGGGCCGGACGCACTTTTATTCATTTTTTACTCTCTGCTCTTCCGCAAGAGCACAACACTCACATCCATGCTCTTTCGCAAGAGCATGCTCAAGGGTCCCACCATTCTATTATTCAATTCAAATACTTCAATTACTAAAAACATTTCCACAACATTAAAATGCATTAACAATACCTTAAAAATTAAAAATTACATGATTAAGATCCTAAAAATAAAAATTATACATAATTAAAATCCTAAAAATTGAGATTGAGAGAGTTGTTTGGTGTAGTGTGATTTTTTGTGTTGAATAGGGGTATTTATAGATGAAAGTGTGAATTTTGGGATAAAAATAATGAAATAATAAATTAAAAGTGTAAAAAAATGAATATATTTTATTGAGAAGTGGATCTGAATTTTTCAAATGTTTTTTTATATTTTTTAAAAAAATGATAAAACCAACGGCCAATCAGAACATGTCACGTCAGTTGCTCGTGCTCTTGCTATTGGCACGGCAGTGCTCTTAGCTAAGAGCAGGGCCGTGCCGTCAGCAAGAGCACAACGACGAGTAGGGTACGTGCCGTGCCGACGGCACGACGCCTGCTCTTCTGGACGAGCAACGATGCAGATGCTCTTATACTCCCACGGTCTGCCATTAATTGACACACTTTGACTCGACACGAGTTTTAAGAAATGTAACAAAAATTAAATTGAAAAAAATAGTAGAATGTGTGTCGTACTTTTATATACTCCTACTAGTTTTGAGTGAGAATGAGTTAATGGAATATGAGGTACACTACCAAAAATAATAATAAAAAGTAACTGTGACAAGTTTTGATGGACATATAAAAAAAGAAATTAGTACAAATAAAAGCAGATAGAGGAAATACCATTTTTACCGAACAAAATATTTTGAATTTAATTAACTCCATAAAATATTAGTGAAATGAAGCTTTGATTTGCAAAATAGTTCAAATTCCTATTTTATCCCTGATTTTTGTATTCACCAACACGATCTCTATGAATCCTTTTTTCTACCCTCATGGTGAAGGCTTGGAGAAATTCTTTACCAAAACAGTACTTACAAACAATAGGGCTTCATTGTATGACAGTTTGACACATAAATTTGATGAGTTTGCGCCTGTTTTCACACATATTTTGTCATTGGAAATTTTCTGTTGTAAAGTTGCTTGATTTTTGTACCGTGACATTTTGTTCTACCTTTGTGGGCGCTATACGAGGTTCATATTTTTCCTTCTGGATTGGGAAGGGTCCACCAGTGATGCAAGAATTTTTTGTAACGTTTCAAATCGCTCCCGCGGTTTAAAAGTTTCAATGGGTCAATCATCTTGTCCCATTGTCATTTTCTAGCGTGAAGATTTGTTATTAATTCAATCCTATACTCCAAAAAAAATGTCTCATTTTCTTTTTAATTTATTATAAAAAATGAAAAATTATATATTGTCATTGATACTTCCCATCCAAGATTAAATGAATCATTTTGCAAATTTGAAATGTCTACAATTAAATAACTCATTTACTTTTCTGTATAGTAAATAGACGCTACAATCCACTAACTCATTAACCATATGTTTTATTATAAAACAAGTAATATATAAAATGGGAGTATAATTTTAGGATACTATTTTGATACTTCCTCCGTCATATAAAAATATGTCATATTTTATTTTTCGTCTTTCCCATAGAAATAGTCAATATCCATTTATGACAATCTTTTTCTCATTCTCTTTTATTTTATCATTTATGGGCCCCATTTTCACTACATAATTTCAACTACTTTTTTTTATGTCTCTATTTTACTAATTACGTGTTAAAATTCGTGTCAAACTAAATGATATATTTTTATGAGACGGGGGGAGTATGATACAAATATAATATACTGTGCTTAATTGAAGTACAGTATAACATTAGGATACTTACATTGATATGATAGAAATGTAGAATATATGCTCATATGTTTGAAATAACACCATTAAAGATCATATGCTCTCTGTCAACATTTAGATTTTCAGCCCAAATATATATATGGGCTCGTTCAATCATCTTTTCCATCTAATTCGTCTACTTAAATAGCCCAAACAACTAGGGTTCTTATTCACTGAAAAACCCTGATTCCTGCTCAGATTCACACTCATCACGAAATGGTAGGATTCGAACTCGGTGCCGTGCCTTTCAATCCCGACGGCTGGGGCCCGCCGGATTCCGCCGCCGACGGTAATTCCGTCCCCTCCAATGTCCCCTTCGCCCCCTTCTCCCGCTCCGAAAAATTAGGGCGAATCGCCGATTGGACCCGGAACATGAACAATCCCGGCCGCCCCGGATCCAAGCAAGGCGGCTACCACAACACCGATTCCGCCTTCGATTTCTCCGGCGACGACTCCTTCGCCACCCTCGCCGCCGACGAGGACTCCTCCTTCCGCCTCGTCGACACCTCCGCCAAATCGCACCACCACAACCCTAACCGTCCCAAATTCAACCCTAGGTGGCGATTCAACCCTCACCACGCCCGCTCGCAGCTCCCGCAGCGCCGTGACGAGGAGCAGGAGGCGAAGAAGCGAGAGGCCGAGAAGGAGCGCGCTCGCCGCGATCGCCTCTACAACGCCAATCGCTCGCAGATGCCGCAGCGCCGCGAGTCCTCGGTGTTCAAATCCTCCGTCGATATCCAGCCCGAATGGAACATGCTCGATCAAATCCCCTTCTCCTCCTTCTCCAAGCTCTCCTATTCCGTGCCGGAGCCTGAAGATTTATTGATATGCGGCGGATTAGAATTCTACGATCGGTCTTACGATCGGATTACCCCAAAAAATTCCCGTCCATTGGAGCGTTTCAAGAGCCGGAACTTCTTCAAGGTCACAACCACCGACGATCCAGTAATTAGGCGTTTGGCGAATGAGGATAAGGCGACGGTTTTCGCTACCGATTCGATTCTGTCGACGCTAATGTGCGCTCCTAGATCGGTTTACTCATGGGATATTGTCGTCCAGCGTGTCGGAAACAAGCTATTCCTCGATAAAAGAGACCGATCGCAGCTCGATTTGATCGCCGTGCACGAGACGTCGCAGGAGCCCCTGCCTGATCTCAAGGATGACATCAATTCTATGCACTCATTGAGCGTCGAAGCCGCTTACATCAACCAGAACTTCTCACAGCAGGTTTTAGTTAGGGATGGGAAAAAGGTGACTTTCGAGGAGCCCAACCCCTTCGCGAACGAAGGCGAGGAAGTAGCTTCGGTCGCTTATAGGTATAGGAGGTGGAAGATGGACAGCGAAATGTACCTCGTGTCGAGATGTGAGGTCCAGAGCGTGGTGGATATAAACAATCAGCGGTCGTTCTTGACATTGAACGCGTTAAACGAGTTTGATCCCAAGTACTCAGGCGTTGACTGGAGGCAGAAGCTGGAGACGCAGAGGGGCGCTGTGCTGGCGACCGAGTTGAAGAACAACGCGAATAAGCTGGCGAAATGGACGACGCAGGCTCTGCTGGCTGGCGCCGATATGATGAAGCTGGGGTATGTTTCTAGGGTTCACCCGAGGGATCATTTCAACCATGTGATATTGGCGGTTGTGGGATACAAGCCGAAGGACTTCGCGACACAGATTAATCTGAATACTTCGAATATGTGGGGGATTGTTAAGAGTATTGTGGACTTGTGTATGAAGTTGAAGGAGGGGAAATATGTGCTTGTGAAGGATCCATCGAAGCCGCAGGTGCGGATTTATGATGTGCCGCAGGATGCTTTTGATGATGATTATGTGGAGGAGCCGTTACCGGAGGATGAGCAGGTGCAGCCTCCAGCTGAGGATGCCGATGGTGTTGATGGAAATGCTGCCACCGTTGATGGTGCTGCCGAAGTTAAGGAGGTTGCTAATGAAGTTGGTGCTGCTGCTTAATGGTAACAATTTCACTCTCTTTATTTAATTATTATTCCCAAGTAGTCAGAAGTTTTAAATTGAGCCCTAATTTCTTGCTGCTAGTTAGTTCAAATTGTGCCAAAATGAGGTGATTACACCACTCAAGTATGAGTACGAAATGAGCTGATTGCATCACTTATAACACTGATTTCATATTTATTTAGGAATAGCAACAGATGTGTTGGGCAATTCTGTTGGGCACATGATTTAAGAAATAGATGTGTTGAAGGTTAAAGTGGAGAAAGTAAAGTACGAAAGGGAACAAAGTAAGAGTGTTGAAGAGAGAGCGAAGTATGTGAGAGGATAAAGTTTTAACCAAAATAGGGAATGACTCAACTACCTTGGGACAACTCAAAAAAGAAAGAATATGACTCAACTTAGTTGGGACGGAGGGATTATATTTTACTCAAAAACCAAAAATGGGTTTGGACTTTGGAGTACCATTGGAGCTAATTGTATACTCCATTTTAGGTTTTAGTGTTGGAAATGGACTTAGAAGCTTTTGCCATGGCTATATGATGTGTCAAATTCCCAGTCAGAAGATTTTCTGTTGAATTACATTATCAATCACATTACATTTACACCCTTCTCTGTAAAGCTTTTGCTTTTACATCCTTCTCTGTAACTCCTATTCCTGGTTTAGTGTTTTTATTATGCTTTCTATTAAAATTATAAACATCTAAACCAATTAACTACTACATGAACTTATATGGAACTGTTTGTGCTTTGATCTATTAGTTTTGCTGGTTTAACATCTTTGAATCAAGTGTTTCCTGCCTCCCACCTATTGTGATATGTAGTCGAGCGAAGTTTGGCTATCACATATCAACTATCCTCCATAATCGAATTTTCTCTCAGCTTTGGCAGGCTAGGCTCTCTCCCCAGTCGGATGAGTGCCGACGACAAATGCTATATCGTTCAGCCTTGCACAATACGCGAAGTTGAGAAAGCAGCACTGTGTAGCGAACGAATGAGCTCTGGGATTTTTGTTACTGCCCTTTGTTAGATAGTTGCTTGACTACACTCTATAACGTCTAGTACAAAAATGTTTTAACATTATGTGTGATTTAATTATATGCCTCTGTTTTCTAATTTTGTACCTCAGTGCTTGGGCGTGTGCCTCACAATGATGTTTTCATATACTAATACGGTAATATTACTGTTTTACAAAAATATGCACTCTTACTTTTTTAGTCCAACCACAAAAATATGCATTGTCTAATTTTAGAAATTTTTTTTTTCTTATGTGAAATTCATTCTTCACTAATAATATTTCAGTTACCTTTTTTCCTTTTTATCTCTTTTTTTTGCCAATTGTAATATTCATGCTCAAATAAATGTGAATACTCTTGTGAAATAGAGGAAGTATTCTTTTGCAATAATTCATTTTCTGCTTTAGTAACGAATCAGTGTGAAGATAGTGATTCTAAATGACTATAGAATCTAATAACTTATTAAGTATATGAATAAATATTATCTAAACTATGGAAACTTCATAAATTGTTTTAGAACTATGTTGTTTCCACTCAAGCGGTCCTAAAAATATATCACAAGTAATTCTTCAAGTACGTAATTTGTTGGAATTTATTGTCTATGGAAAAAGTTCAACAACTATGTAAGTTCGAGATATTATATATGCCAAGTTTAAATCATGAAAATTTTTCTAAAAATAAAATTATTTCACGATATTAATATCCCAGAGTACAATTCTCTTCAAAGAAATAACATTTTTTACAAATTTTACCCTAAAAGTGTCCACAATAGGTGAAACAGCCGCCATAGCCACAAAAAAAACTTTACCGTCTGATCAACACAGTTACAAAAAATTTGTCCGCCTAGTCAGCACAGCCATAAAAACTTGTCCAGCCATGCCACAACCACAAATCACATTATTTTATCAATTATTGGTATAATTTAATTGATCTAGAACAAAATTAATTAGATAAAAATAAATAGAATGGAATAGAATGAAAAGAATGATTTGAAAATGGATATTTTATGGATAAAAATTAAAAAATTTATTCAAAGTACTGCCGCGACACTGCCGTCTCGCCCGGCGCCCGCCACCCTCCTCCGCCGCGGCTCCTGCCCGCCTTGCAGTAGACTGCTGCAGCGCAGCTGGCGGCCTATTGTGGTTCCTCTGAAATTCATGAGTGTTTTCAGGAATCGCGTGGGTGCGGGTGCATATTTACTAAATTTAAAAAAATAATTTAAAATACTAGTAATACTTATGAGAAATAGACATGCATTGACACATGTGTCTAACACTAAATAATTTTGCTGGAAACTGGCTTGTGTCTGTGTGCGAGAGATGAAGGCGGTCGGTTTAGTGAAACAAACAAACAAACAAAAAATACCATCTACTACTAAAAAAGTATTAGTTGCCCCATTGTTTTTATCGCACACTAAATTCTGATTTTAAAATCCCAACCACCCACACCTACTTCTTCATCCCTATAAATTCTCCTCATTTATTCATTCATCCCTATAAATCAACTCATTAATTCATTCATCAAAATTCATCTCTCCAATTTCTAAATAATGGCTTCTCTACTTCTTCTCTTATCCGAGGTCATTCGCCACGAAAGCATCGACACCCTCGTGTTGCCGCCGCCGCCACCACCGCCGACGTCTTCCTCCACCAAAAAGGCTGCCGGAGAAGCCCGCTGCAAAAGCTACAACGAAGTGCATTTCCAACAAGATCTCCCTAGGGTCTGCCTTGACTTAACTTGGCCCTAGATATTTACATATCTTTGTACTTTTTGTTTTATGTAAGTAAATACTTTTATATTTGTGATGTTTTCCATCATTTTGTCTGCTGAATTAGTGTTTTTTTTTTTAATATGTGAATAGTTTTCTATCAATTTATGATCTTGTAAATACAGAACAATTTAAGTTTAATTGAGTGACTCTAAATCTTAAGATCGCGGCGATAGGGAAATCATGAATACTTGGTATAATGAGACTACTAAGAAGTGGTAATGTTTTCTTAATTCTGCTATAAGATTTATAAAAGGATATAACAGCTATTTAAATTATGAAATTGAGAAAATTGAGAACAATAGGAAGTTAATCATTTATGTTTCATTTTTAAGTTTGAAAATTAAACAAGAACTTAATTACTATTTGCATAACTTACATTTTTGGCGATTATATTTTCTGTTAAACTAATATTAATAAAAAATTATATGCTAAACTAATTCGAAAATCCTTGTAACACGGAAAAGTAAAATTCGATGGCTAAATAAAATAAAATCTTAGTTATAATTCAATAACCAAAAGGTGATTTTTCTTCATGCATGAGCCACGCGTGTATAGGTTCCTTTCTTCTACTAGTATTTAAAAATAAAAATAAAAAAGTCATTAAGAATACATACAAATTTCTTGTGATTCTTTAAATTAAATTCTTTAACTCCATTGTAAATTCTTGAACTTGTTTGTATTTGCATTATACTTAATCACTTTATGGTTACATATTCAAACGTAGAAAACAAGGAATGAGGTCTAACGTTTACACAAAGTTTTGTTGTGTTGGAAATTTCAACCACACACATTAAAATATTGGTCTTTTTATTGCTAAAAAAACTCTGGATGTGGAATTAGTAAAAATAAAGAGAAAGACATAAAATAGTTGATATGGTGTTACTGGATAACGAGATTACGTTATTAGTAATATAAATGTGAGAAAAAAATTTTAAAATAGAAATGGAGTAATTAGATTAAAAAAAAAATAGATGAATTACACAATTCCGAGCATTATTA
>JAOWBI010000064.1:1156132-1178647 GCA_028566235.1 Salvia elegans | reverse complement strand
ATAGAATTTGTCTAAATAATCTGCTAAATAGATCAGTATTATTATGTAATTGATTTATGCATGCTTCCGCTGCCAACTCCTTCAATAAGGACATCCCACAACACTGCCACGTCTTAAGGACATCCCACTGCACAATAACGGACATCTCCAAGGACATCCCGGCGGATATCCCAATAATCAAAATTTTACAAATTCACAAAAATGCAATTTTACGTAATTAAATTTTCGACACGAATACAGATAAAATGCAACCATTTTATTTTTTTAAAAAAAACAACATAATCAAATAAAAAAAATACATAATTAAATACATTGTTCAACGTGCACCCTTCCGCGCCCACAACTCTTCTATTATATCATTCTGGAGTCGAATATGGGCTTCTTGTTAGCGCATGTCGCCAAATGCATGGACCCGATCGGCATTCCGATGAGGTATCCCCACTCGTACATTGGCGGTGGCCACGCCGTGGCTTGGACCGGCAGCATCAACATCATCATTGGTCAAATCAGTCAGCGGTGGACCTTCATTTTCGACAATCATGTTGTGTATGATAATACATGCGTACATGACATCAGCGATGCACTCAGGATACCACAGCCGTGTTGGACCATTCACTGCCGCCCATCGAGCATGTAGCACACCAAAGGCCCGCAAAGTTGACCTTCTTTTCATCGATTGGACATCTGATCGTCTCCACAAAGACAGGCCAACTAGGGTATAATCCATCCGCCAAATAGTAGCCCTTATTGTGTTGGTTGCCATTGGCGACAAAATTGACGGCCGGACCAACGCTCATGCACTGCTCGTTGAAAAGGGACGATGAAATTTGGATGTTGATGTCGTTGTTCGACCCGGCTACTCTAAAATACGCATGTCAGATCCATAGCCGGTAGTCAGCTACGACTTCGAGGATCATCATGGGATTCTTGCCTTTGAAGTTGGTCGTGTACGACCTTTCCAAGGGGCGGGGCAGTTCTTCCACTCCCAATGCATACAATCTATGCCACCCAACATTCCCGGAAACCTGTGCTGATTCCCGTGCATATCAATCAGAGCTTGGCAGTCTTCCGGGGTAGGCTTCCAAAGATACTTTTCCCCGTATATCTCAATAACGCCCTACTTCAGACAGTCGTAGGCAGTCGTCTCGCCGATGTGGAGGTACTAGTCGAACATGTCAGTCGCGCCTCCGTATACCAGCTGCCTAATTGCGGCAGTGCACTTCTATATAGGCGTGTGACCGGGTCTACTACTCGTATCCTCCCTGAACCTGAAATACATGTACCGACGCTCTAAAGCGTTCACGATACTCATAAATAGCGGTCGGTGCATCCTGAAACGCCGCCGGAAAAAGTTCTCCCCGAACCGCAGCTCCTCCGCGAAGTAGTCATCAAACAACCGCGATGTGCAGCGAGGTGGTCACGGGGTACTACAGCTCGACGATGGATGAGGAGAGGTACCACCGGCTGCAGCTGCCATTGCAGGTGCTCTTGTACCCGACGATTTATCTCGGCTGATATATAAGCCCGCAACCGTTCATTAATTTGCCGCCTTGTGTTAGCAGCATCCCCACCACTACCACACGCACCACTACCGCTAACACCACCACTAGCCATTTTGGATCTACCGATAGAAACGTATGAGAAACTCATTAATACAAGTGGCGCGAATGAAATGAAGTTCAACAAGCCGTATATATAGAGTTTTTTTTTTTTTAAAGAATAAATCAAAAATTTGAGATGTCCACCGGGACGTCCGTCGTGTGGCCGCAATAGCGGACGTCACGACGGACGTCCGCTCACGCCCGCAGATGACCTCTCGTCTGCGTCCGCCTCCGACGACGCAATAGCGGACGTCCCGGACGGACGACTGGCTCGCCGGTCGGACGTCCACCGGGACGTCCGCTATTGTGGCGGCAATAGCGGCAAATTGATTTGTTCTAATTTTACAATTAAACTATTGACATGTTCTGATTTTGCGACCAATTATGATTATGTCAATAGCCTGGTGTGATCACTTATTTACATGACGTTGTTCTATACTAAATTAAATAATTTTATGTATTGAATAATATTAAGAAAGAAAGAAATGGAAGGAAGAAAATAAGAAACGAGATAGGAGATACTAGTAAAAATGAATTATTTAACTTAGTATAATATGACATCATTTCACTGCTACTGGTATGACGTTATTTTTATCGACGTCTGATAATATTATGTAAATAAGTCATTAAGCTATGTGAATACCAAAATTTTGATTGATTGTAAAATCTAATAATTTAAAAAGTAAATAATTTAAAGATATATGTTAAAATTAATATTTAAAATCAAAATTTAGTAAAAGCATGAAAATTTAGTCGGCAAATATCCCTTTTTTTAATTAAAAAAATCACAATAATATCTTAGTGGCCGGTATATTTGTGTAACACTACTGATATTATGTGGATGAACATGTGGCAATAACAATCGATCATTTTTGCCTTTTCTAAGGTCATGATATCTTTTGGCTTCGCTTACTATAATGTGTAATAGGAATATGATCAAATGCAAACTCTATATATTGTACAAATTCTAAATTATAATCTGGACTTTTAAAAAATATTAAAAGATGACAAAATCACAGCAACTAAAAATATCAACATAGTTTCAACGGTTGATGTTGTGTTGACATTGTGTTGAAATTGTGTTGACATTTTTGTTGCTGTTATTTTGTCATCTGTTGACATTTTCTAACGGTCCAGATCAAAGTTTGGAGTTTGTACAATATTTACGGTTTGCATTTTATCACTATCCATGCGTCATGTTCAATTATAATTGTCTAGGTATTCATAATTGCAAATTTATACCCTCTCCATCCAGTATTCATAAGTGCAAATTTATACTTCCTCCATTCATAAGAGTGTCCACAATAAGACGGAACAGCCATACCACAACCACAAAAAACTTATCCACCTAGTCTTCACAAAATAAATTAAGAAAATAAAATAAGAAATAAAAAAAAGTTATTGACCGCCTCTCGGCAGCTCATATTAGGCCGCCGCGGAACCGCCGCTCGACCGCCGCCTATTCGGCGGTACCTCCACCGCTGCGGCTCCCCCACTATAGGACACTCTACGAGCATGCACTTTTAGTTGGACACAAATTTTAATATGTATAAAAGGAAAAATAATTAAAGGATTGGTAGTGGAGAATAAGTCTCATCTCATTAGAAAGAAAAAACTTTTCAACATTAAAAAGTGTATACTCTTGTGGGACGGATTATAAAAAAAGTGTATACTCTTATGGGCGGATTATAAGAAAAAAGTATATATTCTTATGAGACGGAAGAGTATGACAAAAGAGGTTATTCATTGTATATTTTTTATTTATGTCAAAGTTATAGCCACTTTCAATCTCATTAGAAAGAAAAAACTTTTCACTATTAAAAAGTGTATACTCTTGTGGAACGAATTATAAAGGAAAAAGATACATACTCTTATGAGACCGAAGAAGTAGGACAAAAGAAGTTATTCATTGTATATTTTTATTCATATCAAAGTTATAGCCACTTTCGCAGATATATATCTTATTTAATAATCTTAATATACCAAAGTTTCATTTCCCTTAGTTATTGTTACTTTCTACATTATATTCCTATTTAATTCTCTTAATTTCTTTAATTATCTTAATTTATCAACATTTCACTGCCATTACAAAGCATCCGGTGGAGAGGTAATGCCCAAGCTTAAAAGTCTCGTGTTCGAGTCATTCGTGGTGCGGTCTCTATATTTATGTTCATTTACCAATCAAAAAGGAAAGAAAGAAAGAAAGTATCCACATTGTGTGCGCCAAGTTGTAGAGTGATTAATGCTCGGACAAAAGGTTAAGAGTTCAAGTCCAATATGGCGTGGCGGTCTAGTAGTAAATCGGTAATATATGATGCCAAAGGGCAGGAGTTCGAGTGAACTGTGACGCCGACTTTAAATTTAAATTTATTTACCGATAAAAAAGCATCTACATTTTCTCGAGTTTCACAAATTTTCTTTACAATATTCATTAACTTCAAAATAAATTTTTATTTAAAATTTTGATACTCACGACAGAGATAGACCCTTATTCCATTATATTAAAAATTTCATCTTTCATTTTTTAATCTGAACGATTTTCAAACTCGGACTCTCACGGATAAGATGCATTTGCCATCCAACCGAGCTGCAATATATAGTCAAAATAAAAAAAATGTCAGGGGAACCCAAGAGCGCTCTCCTATGCCCCAATGTGGCTTCGACAATGGTTAACCCAAACCGTAAAATATTTTTGTGCTGACAAAATCTAGACCAATCCATTTCTCAAGCTACTTAATTAACTCAAAATCGGGTGAAGATGGATACTTCTTGACAGCTCTAACAACATGCAACGTAGCATGGAGAATATAGTTTGGTGCAAATGGACCGTGGGTGGGGTTTACAACATGAGATGGTCCCTAATTGCAATTCCAACTGTAGATTTCCCTTTTGCTCCCAATATTGATGGCATATCACACATGCTTTTGCATATGCCAATGGGTCAAGTGGCTTTTTGATGTTACATGTCTATTATTGTCTTTTTACATCCTTCCAACACCTTTATATATTGCTCCTTTTATTTCCTATTTATAAAAATCTACCAATATTGCTTTGATAAATGGCTTTATATTATACTACTATATAATATATTAAAGCCGAAGCATAGATTGATTTCGATGAGAGATCTCACAATTATATTAGTCACAAACGCTAGAACATTTGGTGTGTTCTTTGTCATTATTGAACAAATTCATACAATCATTTTATAGATTAATTTTCTAGTCAACTTGTAAAAAAGTTGGAAAAAAAACATCTTATGATAATGGTAACAGGGGTCGAGGGCGTCGCGCCACCTGGAGATGTTCGACGCAGTGTGGATTCTGTTGCCAGGGGCTACCAGGCGGGACGTGCTGGGGAGGGCAGGGCGATGGGGTGGGGCTGGTGGTGCGGGCCGGAGCGCGTTGTATGTTGCAAGCACGATGCCGCACCGCCAGATGTTATGGAATGATATAATATGAAATTTTTTTTATTATTTTTTAAAATTTAAATTTCAAACTCTATAAATACAATCATATTTTCACATGTATATCCTCTACTCACTCCCACAAAAACTATATCTCTCTTGAAATGAGACTGATTCTAACAGCTACGATATAGAGGAGTATTAGATATTCTTATCTATATGTTTGTTTTGTTGAGGCTGAGCAACTAAGCCGATTGGAGATAGAAGATATAATTGGATAATTGAGTGTTGTTGATCCACACATTTCACGACCATGGTCGTATATTCACTGAGACCGTGGGATGCAAGGCGATTGTTCGAAGATTATTTTGCCAAAAAGACTCGAATAAATAGCTAAATGTTTCATCGACATTTCCGTATGTGTCGACTATTATTTGAGGTCATCGCAAATCCACTAGCTACTCATGACAAGTTTTTCCAACAACGCTTCTACAGATTCGGGCGAGAGGGGCTATCAACACTGCAGAAGTGCACAATGACGATTAGTCAACTCACATATGACACTACTGCGGATATGTTTGATGAGTATCTCCATGTTGGTCAAACAAGGAGGTTAGTTGTGCACGAAGACTTTTTGTCATGGGATCATTGAGGCATTCTGCAACACTTATTTCAGAAAATTAACAGTAGACGACGCCTAGCTTTTGGTGGATATGCATGATAGGGTCCATGGTCCTCGGGATTCTTGGCACAACGATTGCATAACTTGTCTCGTGGCATGGAGGGATGCCTTCACAAGCAGATACAAGGGAAGAAATCCGATTCTTTTTTTTTTCTCAAAGCAGGTTTATGCCTAAGGTATGTGGATCTAGCATGGGGTTAATTTTTTTTTGGTTCTAGGACACATTAGCCATTCCAAATTAATACTGAACTTTTTTTAGCTTTCCAGTTTGGGAGCGACGCATGAGCATCATGCGTCTTCTTTAAATGAAACGCATGACAGTGGTGCGTTTTAGGCTAAGAAGCATGACCTTAATGCGTCTTTAAATTTTTTTTATTTTTATTGAAAGACTCATGAGCGTCTTGCGTCTTTCCCTAAAAAGCATGATGCACGTGCGTCTCTATTTTGAACATAATGCGGGTTCCAGAAGCAGAATACCATTCTGCGCAAAGTGAAGAGAAAAGGGGGACAGCGAGATTTTCTTTTTTGGCGATTTCTTCCATTTTCCCGACGATTTCTTCCATTTTCTCGTTATATATTTGTTGTAAAAGTTATAGTCAGACGCATAAAAAGAGGAAAATATGATGAGAGGTATACACTGCATGGATGATATTACTTGACTCGAGATTTGTATCCAAAGTTATTTTATGAATTCATAGAGAATAAAATAAAGACAATCATATTATCAATTTAAAAATATTTCATTTAAAATGTACTACTCCCTCCATTCCTTGTTAATAGAGACATTTTTTTAGCACGAAGTTTAAGAATAGTATGTTAAATGAATGGTGAAAAAAGTAAGAGAGATGAAGATAAAATAAAGTAAAAGGGAGAATTCTTTTTTGACAAAAATAGAAATGACTTAATTAACTTGGAATTTTTCAAAATAGAAAAACGATTCTATTATCATGAATAAAACGAAGGGAGTATAATATTAAGAAAAAGAAAATGCACTATATGACGTCAGATGGCGAAGAATCAAGGCATTCCACACGTGCACTACAGTCCCAGCACGTGCCCAACACAAAATAAAATGAGTGAATAAATTACTGTAAAAGCATTTTTATCAGAACCATTAAATAATTTTTTAATCATTCACTAGTTACTACGTCGCGTGATTAGTTCCCAACGACCAATTCTCTCTCTCAACCTTATACACATATATAACATATATATATACGCACACAGACCCAGAGCTGTAAGCAGAAGCCATTACTCCTTTGTACAGAAACCCTACTAAGCTAGCTCTCTCTCTCTACCCCGCCATTAAAGCCTCTGAAAAAAGCTTCTTCCATCGATTTAATCATCCTCGGTTTCTGATATTGTTTGGATTTCGGAATTGTTTTTTTCTATTCACTGCTGATTGAACATCAAACATTCACTATATCATCCGATTTCAGCATCAGATTTCCCCCAAAATTGGCGACCAAAAACCTAATCATCGAATTGCATTCCTTGTACATGAGCTCGCGCGTAAAATGTTAGTCGAATCGCGGCGGAATTCCGACGAACTGATGAGCAGCGACACCACCACTCTAAGCCACTGCACCAGCTTCAGCCGCCTCTCCTTCGAGCTTCCAGCGAGCTCGCCTGATCAAGCGACGGCGATGAAACCGCACCGATCGTCGGACTCCTCATTCCAGGCGATCCGCCTGAAATCGAACCTCACGTTCCGCGATTTCAGCCTCGTGCGCCAGATCGGCAGCGGCGACATCGGCCGCGTCTACCTCTGCCGCCTCCGCGGCGCGGCGGACGACGGCCGCCTCTACGCGATGAAGGTGGTGGACAACGACGTCCTCGCGTTGAAGAAGAAGACGCAGAGAGCGGAGACAGAGAGGAAGATCATGCGCCTCCTCGATCATCCGTTTCTCCCCACGCTTTTCGCCGAATTCGAAGCTTCGAATTTCTCGTGCGTCGTTATGGAGTTCTGCGCCGGCGGCGATTTGCACACGCTTAGGCATAAACAGCCGCAGAAACGATTCTCTCTCAACGCCGCTAGGTAATCTTCAGATTTTTCAAAATCGAATTTCATCGCGAATCCTCAATTCAGATGAAATCAATTTTTAATTTACTAATTTAGTGTTGTTGCAGTTATTTAATTAGTTAGAATTGTTGTATTTTTGCAGATTTTATGCAGCAGAGATTTTGGTAGCTCTAGAATATTTACACATGTTAGGAATAATCTACAGAGATCTGAAGCCGGAAAATGTGCTTGTTAGATCGGACGGTCACATAATGTTGACCGATTTTGACCTCTCTCTCTGCTCCGCCGCCGTCCCCGCCGTCGAGTACCCTGACTTCTCGCCGCATCCGCCGTCGCCGGCGAAATCCTCCGCCGCGTCGGCACTGACTCCGTTCTCCTGCATCTCCAACCGCCTCTTCCGGTCGAAGAAGATCCAGACCCTGGCCTCGAACCGCCTGTTCGTGGCGGAGCCGGTGGCGGCGCGGTCGTGCTCCTTCGTCGGGACTCACGAGTACGTGCCGCCGGAAGTGGCTGCCGGCGGCGCCCACGGCAACGCCGTCGACTGGTGGGCGCTGGGCGTGTTCATCTACGAGATGATATACGGACGGACGCCGTTCGCCGGGGGGAGCAACGAGGCGACGCTGCGCAACATTACGAAGCTGCCCCTCGCCTTCCCCGGCGCGTCGTGCGGCGCAAGTGAGACGCACGCGCGGAGGCTCATATCTGGGTTGCTCAACAAGGACCCGAACTGCCGGCTCGGGTCCAAACGGGGTGCGGCCGAGGTGAAGAATCACCCGTTTTTCAAGGGGTTGAACTTCGCTTTGGTCCGCTCTGCAAGGCCGCCGGCGGTGCCAGAGGGCTCGAACTCATCGGCGAGGCGCGTCGGAACGCCGCCGTTTTGTGTGTTTTGATTAGGGGTATTAGTAGTACTTAATTTCTTTAGTTAATTTAACCTTAGAATTGATGTTTTTGGATTGTGGTTTAGGTGGGAAAGTGTATAGACAGTCCACGGGAAATGATGCGGCGATTAAAAAGTTTTATTCACGTAATTATTGTGTAATGAGAGTTTATTAATGAGGTTAGTACGATGGTAATTACTTGGTTATCATAATTAATGCTTTCTTTTGTTTCAATGTAGTACTGCATTCAAACTACTTATACTAAGTACTGTATATTCTATTCATGGGATGGAGGGAAGTCAAGGAACGGTGGATATTTAAACAATTTGACTTTATCAACTTTGAAATAGGAGTATAAAATTAGAAATGAGTACTAAGAGTAGGTTAAGTGATAGAAATGTTAATAATGTCTCAGGTCAAATGTTTCAAGTTTCAATTAATTTAATGGTATTCTTTCGTCTCTATAAGTTTATCATATAATTAGAATGCGCTTGCACTTAAGCTGGTTAAATTAATTGTCTGTCTATTCAAGAACTCAAATACAGAGTATATTGAAATCAATAGAAACTCAAGTAAAATTATATTTATCTACTTTTTTTAATGTAAATTATTTTTATCTATTTTTTTTTTAAAATTCTCGAACTCGGCACCGCTTACAATAATGGCTAAGCTCCTTGCCGCTAGGATAAATGCTCTAGACTTTAAGTTTATTATGGTTATATATTATTCGATTGCTATAGACTATAGTTTCTCTTGAAATGCAAATACTCCGATGATTGAGAATCGTTGCCATCATTATAAACATATTACAAACTGGACAAGGACACTCAATCCGAAAACTAGTGAAATTGATAAAATTGCCCAAGAGATATATGAATAAAATAGAAAAGAAACATGTCAAAATAAATTGAGGTAGTTGAAGTAATACAAATTTGTAGGAGTGAAATCAGGATTCAACCAATCCATAGTCTGCAAAAAGTGTATGAAATACTGCCAAAATCAAGAAGCCTTTATGTCAAAATTTATGTTGCTAATGTCACATTTTGGTAGCTACCTATTTGGCTACACTTGGTAAAAACAAAATTCCCAAATCCCACTTGCAAGTGTAATTACTTATTTGGATCAGATTTTTCATCAATTATTAAATATAAACGCTTCAAAAATAGGTGGGATAGATGCCAAAAATATGTGCGGCAAATGTCTAACATGCGCGCGGAACACTAGGGATCCTTTCATGTGGAGCGTTTGGCTCATGTTTTCAAACAAACTGCAGCTTGCCTTATTGTGAATAAATTATTTATTTGGACAATATTTTTTTTCAATAAAAGGAAAGACTCGACCCATTTAAAAACGGTGAGCGAAAAAGTACAAAAGCTTTGAACAAAAACTAAAGCTCCCGATAGCAAAGAAATATCACAAAATTCGACACCCCAAGCACAACCTATAATATCTTAAAAAAAGTTAAGTCGGAGAAGATAACTTTGATAATCAAAAGACCACTAACAAAGGAGCAAACATCCACAACAATGATTTCTAACTTCTAAATAAGTAAAATACTCTATTAGTTCCCGAAGTTGTTAACTTGTTAACGAAGTTGAAAAATCAGATTATTAATGGAATGATAAAGTCTAACGCATAATTCAATCATATTGGCGAATTTTGAAATTTTGAATTTTTAAAAATATGGTCTTTAAGTATACTACTTAGGTCGGTATATTTGAAGATAAAATTATGCTAGTATGTATCTAGTTACTTTGTTTCATTACAAGTGAGACATTCCTTATACACTATTAACCTATAATTGAGTTAGTTTTTGCTCAAAAAGAAATGATTCTATTATAATAAGATAGATCCAAAAAATAATACAACTCATTTATAGTAGAACGAATAAAGTATTAATAAAGTATTAAGAGCATGCATCGGGCGTGCTATCGTCTGCCACTGTAGCTCCTCGGACGATAGCGTCAGAACACGTATCGTACGCGGTATTGTCTGCCCCATTACGAGTCACGCGGACGATACCGCGGACGATGGAATGCGTTTTCCTTTTTTTTAAATTTTTTTTTAAAAATTTCTTATCTATATATACCTCACATTTCTCATTCCATTTTCCACACTTTTCTCTCCTATCTCTCATCAATTCTCTTTTCCCCACACAACAATCTTTCTCTCACTAAAAGAATGAGACCCGACGACGACTGGAGTACCTCGGAGGGCATTACTCGGGCCTTATTCGATTGCGTTCATGAGGCTGCGGCGGAATGCTTGGCCGAAGTGGAGCGCGAGCGTGAAGCGGAGGAGCAGGTCCAAGCGGAGCAGATCCAGAGGCCGATTCAACGTCAGATGTTTGTCCGCCACGAGCAGGACGTAGCTCACCAACGTCTGTTCGCAGACTATTTTGCCGAGGAACCACGGTATGGCCGACGGTTTTGAACCACCGATTTAGAATGCGGTGGGATCTTTTTCTCCGCATTGTCCACACATTGGAGGCACCTGGTCAATACTTCCAGTATCGGGAAGATGGCATTGGCAGACCCAGACTTACGCTGCTGTAGAAGTGCACGGTTGCGATCCGGCAGTTGGCCTACGGCACCACGGCGGACATGTTCAACGAGTACCTTCACGTTGGGGAGACAACTGGTTGCGAGTGCCTGAAGAAATTTTGCGGGGGAGTTGTGGAGGCTTTTCGCAACACATATTTGTGAAAGCCGACTACTGCCGATTGCCAAGCCCTAATGAACATGCACGAGATGGTGCACGGCTTTCCTGGCATGCTAGGGAGCATAGATTGTAGCACTGGGAGTGGAAGAATTGTCCGACGGCGTGGAGAGGCCAATTTACTAGTGGATCTGGCATGCTTACTTCGGTGTGGCGGGGTCAAACAACGACATCAACGTCCTGAACTCATCATATCTCTTCACCGAGCTATGCAAGGGTAATGGCCCAGCCATCGAGTTCACTGCAACGGCCGCAAACATCATATGTATTTTTGAAGACTATCAGCTGCTCAATGGATAGTCACCGAGCTTTATTTGCGCAACGGCAGGAGGCTGCGCGGAAGAATGTGGAGCGGGCATTTGGTGTGCTCCAAGCGCGTTGGGCAATAGTTAAAGGCCCGAGTAATGCCCTCCGAGGTACTCCAGTCGTCGTCGGGTCTCATTCTTTTAGTGAGAGAAAGATTGTTGTGTGGGGAAAAGAGAATTGATGAGAGATAGGAGAGAAAAGTGTGGAAAATGGAATGAGAAATGTGAGGTATATATAGATAAGAAATTTTTAAAAAAAAATTTAAAAAAAAGGAAAACGCATTCCATCGTCCGCGGTATCGTCCGCGTGACTCGTAATGGGGCAGACAATACCGCGTACGATACGTGTTCTGACGCTATCGTCCGAGGAGCTACAGTGGCAGACGATAGCACGCCCGATGCATGCTCTTAATACTTTATTAATACTTTATTCGTTCTACTATAAATGAGTTGTATTATTTTTTGGATCTATCTTATTATAATAGAATCATTTCTTTTTGAGCAAAAACTAACTCAATTATAGGTTAATAGTGTATAAGGAATGTCTCACTTGTAATGAAACAAAGTAACTAGATACATACTAGCATAATTTTATCTTCAAATATACCGACCTAAGTAGTATACTTAAAGACCATATTTTTAAAAATTCAAAATTTCAAAATTCGCCAATATGATTGAATTATGCGTTAGACTTTATCATTCCATTAATAATCTGATTTTTCAACTTCGTTAACAAGTTAACAACTTCGGGAACTAATAGAGTATTTTACTTATTTAGAAGTTAGAAATCATTGTTGTGGATGTTTGCTCCTTTGTTAGTGGTCTTTTGATTATCAAAGTTATCTTCTCCGACTTAACTTTTTTTAAGATATTATAGGTTGTGCTTGGGGTGTCGAATTTTGTGATATTTCTTTGCTATCGGGAGCTTTAGTTTTTGTTCAAAGCTTTTGTACTTTTTCGCTCACCGTTTTTAAATGGGTCGAGTCTTTCCTTTTATTGAAAAAAAATATTGTCCAAATAAATAATTTATTCACAATAAGGCAAGCTGCAGTTTGTTTGAAAACATGAGCCAAACGCTCCACATGAAAGGATCCCTAGTGTTCCGCGCGCATGTTAGACATTTGCCGCACATATTTTTGGCATCTATCCCACCTATTTTTGAAGCGTTTATATTTAATAATTGATGAAAAATCTGATCCAAATAAGTAATTACACTTGCAAGTGGGATTTGGGAATTTTGTTTTTACCAAGTGTAGCCAAATAGGTAGCTACCAAAATGTGACATTAGCAACATAAATTTTGACATAAAGGCTTCTTGATTTTGGCAGTATTTCATACACTTTTTGCAGACTATGGATTGGTTGAATCCTGATTTCACTCCTACAAATTTGTATTACTTCAACTACCTCAATTTATTTTGACATGTTTCTTTTCTATTTTATTCATATATCTCTTGGGCAATTTTATCAATTTCACTAGTTTTCGGATTGAGTGTCCTTGTCCAGTTTGTAATATGTTTATAATGATGGCAACGATTCTCAATCATCGGAGTATTTGCATTTCAAGAGAAACTATAGTCTATAGCAATCGAATAATATATAACCATAATAAACTTAAAGTCTAGAGCATTTATCCTAGCGGCAAGGAGCTTAGCCATTATTGTAAGCGGTGCCGAGTTCGAGAATTTTAAAAAAAAAATAGATAAAAATAATTTACATTAAAAAAAGTAGATAAATATAATTTTACTTGAGTTTCTATTGATTTCAATATACTCTGTATTTGAGTTCTTGAATAGACAGACAATTAATTTAACCAGCTTAAGTGCAAGCGCATTCTAATTATATGATAAACTTATAGAGACGAAAGAATACCATTAAATTAATTGAAACTTGAAACATTTGACCTGAGACATTATTAACATTTCTATCACTTAACCTACTCTTAGTACTCATTTCTAATTTTATACTCCTATTTCAAAGTTGATAAAGTCAAATTGTTTAAATATCCACCGTTCCTTGACTTCCCTCCATCCCATGAATAGAATATACAGTACTTAGTATAAGTAGTTTGAATGCAGTACTACATTGAAACAAAAGAAAGCATTAATTATGATAACCAAGTAATTACCATCGTACTAACCTCATTAATAAACTCTCATTACACAATAATTACGTGAATAAAACTTTTTAATCGCCGCATCATTTCCCGTGGACTGTCTATACACTTTCCCACCTAAACCACAATCCAAAAACATCAATTCTAAGGTTAAATTAACTAAAGAAATTAAGTACTACTAATACCCCTAATCAAAACACACAAAACGGCGGCGTTCCGACGCGCCTCGCCGATGAGTTCGAGCCCTCTGGCACCGCCGGCGGCCTTGCAGAGCGGACCAAAGCGAAGTTCAACCCCTTGAAAAACGGGTGATTCTTCACCTCGGCCGCACCCCGTTTGGACCCGAGCCGGCAGTTCGGGTCCTTGTTGAGCAACCCAGATATGAGCCTCCGCGCGTGCGTCTCACTTGCGCCGCACGACGCGCCGGGGAAGGCGAGGGGCAGCTTCGTAATGTTGCGCAGCGTCGCCTCGTTGCTCCCCCCGGCGAACGGCGTCCGTCCGTATATCATCTCGTAGATGAACACGCCCAGCGCCCACCAGTCGACGGCGTTGCCGTGGGCGCCGCCGGCAGCCACTTCCGGCGGCACGTACTCGTGAGTCCCGACGAAGGAGCACGACCGCGCCGCCACCGGCTCCGCCACGAACAGGCGGTTCGAGGCCAGGGTCTGGATCTTCTTCGACCGGAAGAGGCGGTTGGAGATGCAGGAGAACGGAGTCAGTGCCGACGCGGCGGAGGATTTCGCCGGCGACGGCGGATGCGGCGAGAAGTCAGGGTACTCGACGGCGGGGACGGCGGCGGAGCAGAGAGAGAGGTCAAAATCGGTCAACATTATGTGACCGTCCGATCTAACAAGCACATTTTCCGGCTTCAGATCTCTGTAGATTATTCCTAACATGTGTAAATATTCTAGAGCTACCAAAATCTCTGCTGCATAAAATCTGCAAAAATACAACAATTCTAACTAATTAAATAACTGCAACAACACTAAATTAGTAAATTAAAAATTGATTTCATCTGAATTGAGGATTCGCGATGAAATTCGATTTTGAAAAATCTGAAGATTACCTAGCGGCGTTGAGAGAGAATCGTTTCTGCGGCTGTTTATGCCTAAGCGTGTGCAAATCGCCGCCGGCGCAGAACTCCATAACGACGCACGAGAAATTCGAAGCTTCGAATTCGGCGAAAAGCGTGGGGAGAAACGGATGATCGAGGAGGCGCATGATCTTCCTCTCTGTCTCCGCTCTCTGCGTCTTCTTCTTCAACGCGAGGACGTCGTTGTCCACCACCTTCATCGCGTAGAGGCGGCCGTCGTCCGCCGCGCCGCGGAGGCGGCAGAGGTAGACGCGGCCGATGTCGCCGCTGCCGATCTGGCGCACGAGGCTGAAATCGCGGAACGTGAGGTTCGATTTCAGGCGGATCGCCTGGAATGAGGAGTCCGACGATCGGTGCGGTTTCATCGCCGTCGCTTGATCAGGCGAGCTCGCTGGAAGCTCGAAGGAGAGGCGGCTGAAGCTGGTGCAGTGGCTTAGAGTGGTGGTGTCGCTGCTCATCAGTTCGTCGGAATTCCGCCGCGATTCGACTAACATTTTACGCGCGAGCTCATGTACAAGGAATGCAATTCGATGATTAGGTTTTTGGTCGCCAATTTTGGGGGAAATCTGATGCTGAAATCGGATGATATAGTGAATGTTTGATGTTCAATCAGCAGTGAATAGAAAAAAACAATTCCGAAATCCAAACAATATCAGAAACCGAGGATGATTAAATCGATGGAAGAAGCTTTTTTCAGAGGCTTTAATGGCGGGGTAGAGAGAGAGAGCTAGCTTAGTAGGGTTTCTGTACAAAGGAGTAATGGCTTCTGCTTACAGCTCTGGGTCTGTGTGCGTATATATATATGTTATATATGTGTATAAGGTTGAGAGAGAGAATTGGTCGTTGGGAACTAATCACGCGACGTAGTAACTAGTGAATGATTAAAAAATTATTTAATGGTTCTGATAAAAATGCTTTTACAGTAATTTATTCACTCATTTTATTTTGTGTTGGGCACGTGCTGGGACTGTAGTGCACGTGTGGAATGCCTTGATTCTTCGCCATCTGACGTCATATAGTGCATTTTCTTTTTCTTAATATTATACTCCCTTCGTTTTATTCATGATAATAGAATCGTTTTTCTATTTTGAAAAATTCCAAGTTAATTAAGTCATTTCTATTTTTGTCAAAAAAGAATTCTCCCTTTTACTTTATTTTATCTTCATCTCTCTTACTTTTTTCACCATTCATTTAACATACTATTCTTAAACTTCGTGCTAAAAAAATGTCTCTATTAACAAGGAATGGAGGGAGTAGTACATTTTAAATGAAATATTTTTAAATTGATAATATGATTGTCTTTATTTTATTCTCTATGAATTCATAAAATAACTTTGGATACAAATCTCGAGTCAAGTAATATCATCCATGCAGTGTATACCTCTCATCATATTTTCCTCTTTTTATGCGTCTGACTATAACTTTTACAACAAATATATAACGAGAAAATGGAAGAAATCGTCGGGAAAATGGAAGAAATCGCCAAAAAAGAAAATCTCGCTGTCCCCCTTTTCTCTTCACTTTGCGCAGAATGGTATTCTGCTTCTGGAACCCGCATTATGTTCAAAATAGAGACGCACGTGCATCATGCTTTTTAGGGAAAGACGCAAGACGCTCATGAGTCTTTCAATAAAAATAAAAAAAATTTAAAGACGCATTAAGGTCATGCTTCTTAGCCTAAAACGCACCACTGTCATGCGTTTCATTTAAAGAAGACGCATGATGCTCATGCGTCGCTCCCAAACTGGAAAGCTAAAAAAAGTTCAGTATTAATTTGGAATGGCTAATGTGTCCTAGAACCAAAAAAAAATTAACCCCATGCTAGATCCACATACCTTAGGCATAAACCTGCTTTGAGAAAAAAAAAAGAATCGGATTTCTTCCCTTGTATCTGCTTGTGAAGGCATCCCTCCATGCCACGAGACAAGTTATGCAATCGTTGTGCCAAGAATCCCGAGGACCATGGACCCTATCATGCATATCCACCAAAAGCTAGGCGTCGTCTACTGTTAATTTTCTGAAATAAGTGTTGCAGAATGCCTCAATGATCCCATGACAAAAAGTCTTCGTGCACAACTAACCTCCTTGTTTGACCAACATGGAGATACTCATCAAACATATCCGCAGTAGTGTCATATGTGAGTTGACTAATCGTCATTGTGCACTTCTGCAGTGTTGATAGCCCCTCTCGCCCGAATCTGTAGAAGCGTTGTTGGAAAAACTTGTCATGAGTAGCTAGTGGATTTGCGATGACCTCAAATAATAGTCGACACATACGGAAATGTCGATGAAACATTTAGCTATTTATTCGAGTCTTTTTGGCAAAATAATCTTCGAACAATCGCCTTGCATCCCACGGTCTCAGTGAATATACGACCATGGTCGTGAAATGTGTGGATCAACAACACTCAATTATCCAATTATATCTTCTATCTCCAATCGGCTTAGTTGCTCAGCCTCAACAAAACAAACATATAGATAAGAATATCTAATACTCCTCTATATCGTAGCTGTTAGAATCAGTCTCATTTCAAGAGAGATATAGTTTTTGTGGGAGTGAGTAGAGGATATACATGTGAAAATATGATTGTATTTATAGAGTTTGAAATTTAAATTTTAAAAAATAATAAAAAAAATTTCATATTATATCATTCCATAACATCTGGCGGTGCGGCATCGTGCTTGCAACATACAACGCGCTCCGGCCCGCACCACCAGCCCCACCCCATCGCCCTGCCCTCCCCAGCACGTCCCGCCTGGTAGCCCCTGGCAACAGAATCCACACTGCGTCGAACATCTCCAGGTGGCGCGACGCCCTCGACCCCTGTTACCATTATCATAAGATGTTTTTTTTCCAACTTTTTTACAAGTTGACTAGAAAATTAATCTATAAAATGATTGTATGAATTTGTTCAATAATGACAAAGAACACACCAAATGTTCTAGCGTTTGTGACTAATATAATTGTGAGATCTCTCATCGAAATCAATCTATGCTTCGGCTTTAATATATTATATAGTAGTATAATATAAAGCCATTTATCAAAGCAATATTGGTAGATTTTTATAAATAGGAAATAAAAGGAGCAATATATAAAGGTGTTGGAAGGATGTAAAAAGACAATAATAGACATGTAACATCAAAAAGCCACTTGACCCATTGGCATATGCAAAAGCATGTGTGATATGCCATCAATATTGGGAGCAAAAGGGAAATCTACAGTTGGAATTGCAATTAGGGACCATCTCATGTTGTAAACCCCACCCACGGTCCATTTGCACCAAACTATATTCTCCATGCTACGTTGCATGTTGTTAGAGCTGTCAAGAAGTATCCATCTTCACCCGATTTTGAGTTAATTAAGTAGCTTGAGAAATGGATTGGTCTAGATTTTGTCAGCACAAAAATATTTTACGGTTTGGGTTAACCATTGTCGAAGCCACATTGGGGCATAGGAGAGCGCTCTTGGGTTCCCCTGACATTTTTTTTATTTTGACTATATATTGCAGCTCGGTTGGATGGCAAATGCATCTTATCCGTGAGAGTCCGAGTTTGAAAATCGTTCAGATTAAAAAATGAAAGATGAAATTTTTAATATAATGGAATAAGGGTCTATCTCTGTCGTGAGTATCAAAATTTTAAATAAAAATTTATTTTGAAGTTAATGAATATTGTAAAGAAAATTTGTGAAACTCGAGAAAATGTAGATGCTTTTTTATCGGTAAATAAATTTAAATTTAAAGTCGGCGTCACAGTTCACTCGAACTCCTGCCCTTTGGCATCATATATTACCGATTTACTACTAGACCGCCACGCCATATTGGACTTGAACTCTTAACCTTTTGTCCGAGCATTAATCACTCTACAACTTGGCGCACACAATGTGGATACTTTCTTTCTTTCTTTCCTTTTTGATTGGTAAATGAACATAAATATAGAGACCGCACCACGAATGACTCGAACACGAGACTTTTAAGCTTGGGCATTACCTCTCCACCGGATGCTTTGTAATGGCAGTGAAATGTTGATAAATTAAGATAATTAAAGAAATTAAGAGAATTAAATAGGAATATAATGTAGAAAGTAACAATAACTAAGGGAAATGAAACTTTGGTATATTAAGATTATTAAATAAGATATATATCTGCGAAAGTGGCTATAACTTTGATATGAATAAAAATATACAATGAATAACTTCTTTTGTCCTACTTCTTCGGTCTCATAAGAGTATGTATCTTTTTCCTTTATAATTCGTTCCACAAGAGTATACACTTTTTAATAGTGAAAAGTTTTTTCTTTCTAATGAGATTGAAAGTGGCTATAACTTTGACATAAATAAAAAATATACAATGAATAACCTCTTTTGTCATACTCTTCCGTCTCATAAGAATATATACTTTTTTCTTATAATCCGCCCATAAGAGTATACACTTTTTTTATAATCCGTCCCACAAGAGTATACACTTTTTAATGTTGAAAAGTTTTTTCTTTCTAATGAGATGAGACTTATTCTCCACTACCAATCCTTTAATTATTTTTCCTTTTATACATATTAAAATTTGTGTCCAACTAAAAGTGCATGCTCGTAGAGTGTCCTATAGTGGGGGAGCCGCAGCGGTGGAGGTACCGCCGAATAGGCGGCGGTCGAGCGGCGGTTCCGCGGCGGCCTAATATGAGCTGCCGAGAGGCGGTCAATAACTTTTTTTTATTTCTTATTTTATTTTCTTAATTTATTTTGTGAAGACTAGGTGGATAAGTTTTTTGTGGTTGTGGTATGGCTGTTCCGTCTTATTGTGGACACTCTTATGAATGGAGGAAGTATAAATTTGCACTTATGAATACTGGATGGAGAGGGTATAAATTTGCAATTATGAATACCTAGACAATTATAATTGAACATGACGCATGGATAGTGATAAAATGCAAACCGTAAATATTGTACAAACTCCAAACTTTGATCTGGACCGTTAGAAAATGTCAACAGATGACAAAATAACAGCAACAAAAATGTCAACACAATTTCAACACAATGTCAACACAACATCAACCGTTGAAACTATGTTGATATTTTTAGTTGCTGTGATTTTGTCATCTTTTAATATTTTTTAAAAGTCCAGATTATAATTTAGAATTTGTACAATATATAGAGTTTGCATTTGATCATATTCCTATTACACATTATAGTAAGCGAAGCCAAAAGATATCATGACCTTAGAAAAGGCAAAAATGATCGATTGTTATTGCCACATGTTCATCCACATAATATCAGTAGTGTTACACAAATATACCGGCCACTAAGATATTATTGTGATTTTTTTAATTAAAAAAAGGGATATTTGCCGACTAAATTTTCATGCTTTTACTAAATTTTGATTTTAAATATTAATTTTAACATATATCTTTAAATTATTTACTTTTTAAATTATTAGATTTTACAATCAATCAAAATTTTGGTATTCACATAGCTTAATGACTTATTTACATAATATTATCAGACGTCGATAAAAATAACGTCATACCAGTAGCAGTGAAATGATGTCATATTATACTAAGTTAAATAATTCATTTTTACTAGTATCTCCTATCTCGTTTCTTATTTTCTTCCTTCCATTTCTTTCTTTCTTAATATTATTCAATACATAAAATTATTTAATTTAGTATAGAACAACGTCATGTAAATAAGTGATCACACCAGGCTATTGACATAATCATAATTGGTCGCAAAATCAGAACATGTCAATAGTTTAATTGTAAAATTAGAACAAATCAATTTGCCGCTATTGCCGCCACAATAGCGGACGTCCCGGTGGACGTCCGACCGGCGAGCCAGTCGTCCGTCCGGGACGTCCGCTATTGCGTCGTCGGAGGCGGACGCAGACGAGAGGTCATCTGCGGGCGTGAGCGGACGTCCGTCGTGACGTCCGCTATTGCGGCCACACGACGGACGTCCCGGTGGACATCTCAAATTTTTGATTTATTCTTTAAAAAAAAAAAAACTCTATATATACGGCTTGTTGAACTTCATTTCATTCGCGCCACTTGTATTAATGAGTTTCTCATACGTTTCTATCGGTAGATCCAAAATGGCTAGTGGTGGTGTTAGCGGTAGTGGTGCGTGTGGTAGTGGTGGGGATGCTGCTAACACAAGGCGGCAAATTAATGAACGGTTGCGGGCTTATATATCAGCCGAGATAAATCGTCGGGTACAAGAGCACCTGCAATGGCAGCTGCAGCCGGTGGTACCTCTCCTCATCCATCGTCGAGCTGTAGTACCCCGTGACCACCTCGCTGCACATCGCGGTTGTTTGATGACTACTTCGCGGAGGAGCTGCGGTTCGGGGAGAACTTTTTCCGGCGGCGTTTCAGGATGCACCGACCGCTATTTATGAGTATCGTGAACGCTTTAGAGCGTCGGTACATGTATTTCAGGTTCAGGGAGGATACGAGTAGTAGACCCGGTCACACGCCTATATAGAAGTGCACTGCCGCAATTAGGCAGCTGGTATACGGAGGCGCGACTGACATGTTCGACTAGTACCTCCACATCGGCGAGACGACTGCCTACGACTGTCTGAAGTAGGGCGTTATTGAGATATACGGGGAAAAGTATCTTTGGAAGCCTACCCCGGAAGACTGCCAAGCTCTGATTGATATGCACGGGAATCAGCACAGGTTTCCGGGAATGTTGGGTGGCATAGATTGTATGCATTGGGAGTGGAAGAACTGCCCCGCCCCTTGGAAAGGTCGTACACGACCAACTTCAAAGGCAAGAATCCCATGATGATCCTCGAAGTCGTAGCTGACTACCGGCTATGGATCTGACATGCGTATTTTAGAGTAGCCGGGTCGAACAACGACATCAACATCCAAATTTCATCGTCCCTTTTCAACGAGCAGTGCATGAGCGTTGGTCCGGCCGTCAATTTTGTCGCCAATGGCAACCAACACAATAAGGGCTACTATTTGGCGGATGGATTATACCCTAGTTGGCCTGTCTTTGTGGAGACGATCAGATGTCCAATCGATGAAAAGAAGGTCAACTTTGCGGGCCTTTGGTGTGCTACATGCTCGATGGGCGGCAGTGAATGGTCCAACACGGCTGTGGTATCCTGAGTGCATCGCTGATGTCATGTACGCATGTATTATCATACACAACATGATTGTCGAAAATGAAGGTCCACCGCTGACTGATTTGACCAATGATGATGTTGATGCTGCCGGTCCAAGCCACGGCGTGGCCACCGCCAATGTACGAGTGGGGATACCTCATCGGAATGCCGATCGGGTCCATGCATTTGGCGACATGCGCTAACAAGAAGCCCATATTCGACTCCAGAATGATATAATAGAAGAGTTGTGGGCGCGGAAGGGTGCACGTTGAACAATGTATTTAATTATGTATTTTTTTTATTTGATTATGTTGTTTTTTTTAAAAAAATAAAATGGTTGCATTTTATCTGTATTCGTGTCGAAAATTTAATTACGTAAAATTGCATTTTTGTGAATTTGTAAAATTTTGATTATTGGGATATCCGCCGGGATGTCCTTGGAGATGTCCGTTATTGTGCAGTGGGATGTCCTTAAGACGTGGCAGTGTTGTGGGATGTCCTTATTGAAGGAGTTGGCAGCGGAAGCATGCATAAATCAATTACATAATAATACTGATCTATTTAGCAGATTATTTAGACAAATTCTAT
>JAOWBI010000064.1:1010698-1025040 GCA_028566235.1 Salvia elegans | reverse complement strand
ACTCATAACAAAAAGAAAATGCAAAAGAGAATTGGATATAATCATGGCACGTGAATCGGGAATGGGCCGCCAGTATCAGCCCATGTGATCATCTTGTCGTCTACTGCCCACTAAACGACGGAAAGTTTGTATTTTTCATTTATGCCAAATCCCTATTTTCAAGGAAATTTATTTCAGTTAAAGATAAAGGAGTATACGACATATTACAAAATAAAATTAATTTTATTTTACTATTTTAATTTTTCATTCTAACGATTAATGTTATTTTTATTTATTAAACCTTTCTACCTATTTTTTCTTCTTCTTTATCCAATTTATCTAGTTTTCTCTTCTCCTTCATCACTTACATATTCAAATTTGTGACGTTCACTAGTATAACTATTTTTGTTCCAAAGATGTATGATGTATAGAATACAATTATTAATGACTATTACAATAATTTACTGTACATGTACTTATACCCTATGAAATTAATTTAGAAATGAAATCTGAAACTAATATTCCAATATTCATCAGTTTGTTGGAAAATGTGTTTACAAGCTAAGAGACACATATTAATATTAAGATAGAGTTCAATTAATTTATTTTAATATTCTTAAGTTTGGTAGTGCAATTTCACAAACAAACCAGTGAACAATATATATGCTATTCAGCTAGCTAGTGGCAATTTGTTTACTATAACAAGTTTCCTACATTTATGGAGTACTTAGAAAAAACAATATTTTCACCACTGCAAATAACTTGACTAATCTACAATAGACTTAATCCAAATAAACAACACAATGTCATTTATTGTAAACATTGAAGACACACCGCCTCCTTATTTCCTTAACAATACTTAGATAATTTATATCTCAACTTTGTTCGATAAAATTTTTCCGGCGTGAACTCCAAAACCCACCATTTTTCCAATAAATGAGGAGTAATAATACTAGTAATACAAATAGAGATGTGAATTATAATATTACAATTAATATATCACCGTTCACACTACCATACAAACCATAATAAATTTAATTTAAAATATACAGCATTTGTCGAATAAGAAGAATATGCTAACACGTATGCATTCTCATTGGTTGCATGCAGATGACTCATGCAATTCACAACCCACCACGTGTCCCCCGCCAAATTAGCTCCTATTTCCCATTTTACCCTTCAATCCTCATATAAAACGCTGCCTTCCCACAATCTCTCTTCACACAAAACAAGAATCACCCAATATAGGAAAAGCAAAAAAACACAACAAACAAACAAAGATGAGTTACTCCAACAGAATGTGGGCGGCGGCCGGAGTGGCGGCGGCTAACAGCCTCTCCGATCAAGGCCAGAAGATAAAGGCCGGCTTCAAGCCGCTCAGCTACGGCAAGCACCGGTTCTTCTCCGGCGGCGACGCCTCCGATCTGCGGCCACTTTCCGCCCTGGTGAGCTCCGGGATCGGAGGGTTCCTCGGCGGCGAGAGGGAGCAGAAGGAGGATTCGCTCCGGCAAGTTATGTATTTGAACTGCTGGGGTCAGGGCTGAGCTCGTTGGAAGGGTACAATTGTAATTTGAGATGCGGCGGGGAAAGAGCGGGAGCTGAGTTGACTCGGGATGGGGGTTGAGTTGAGAAATATTGGAATATAGGGGACTGCATTGAGAATTATGTGAAATAATCAAAAGGTTTTTTTCACTATGAAATTGAACTCGATTTACTGAAAAAACGCTCAGAGAATGCCGCTGCAATCGCTGCACCCTTCATTGCCGACGAACCGCATTCGACTGACCTACGTTTTTACCGAATCGAGATCTGAAAGGAGAGGAGGGGATGTTCGCTGCGGCGAAGTCGATAGAGTATATGTTTCCAATTGTATTGAAAATGCAAAATACAAAATGTTAGGGAAAACAATTCTAATGCTACTTCATATCGAATTGCATTCTCTTTTTTTATATATTTTATGCATAAAAAAGTTTACCTTTTAATTTTATTACATCCAAGCTCTAAATCATTTTAATTATAAAAATAGAGAAGGAAGACCTAACCAGGAGAAAAACTTCCTGGAAAACTAAGGATAAACACTTAATCTATAGTATATTTTAATTAATCCTAAACGTTTAGTGTTAAAAGTAGCTAGAATGTTTCAATTCTCTTGAATAATATAATACAGAAATTACATATTTATACATATTTATAGGCTAGGGAACCTAATTTACAATAAAAAATAAACCTAACCTAATTTACAAAAAAAAAAAACCTAATTTACAATAAAAAATAAACCTAATTTAATACTCTATTTCTGCATGATATACTCCTAAATCAATTCACATATTATCTCCCTGATTTCATTCGATCTTCTTTCAACACTTCTCCTCAAGTTAAGTAACGGAGTTCCCGATACTTAGCTTGCACAGTACTTTCCCGAATGACTTCGAGTTCACCTTCTTTGTCAAGATGTCCGCCAGTTGGTCTTCAGATTTAACATAGCACAGTACTTATCAAAATGACTTCGAGTTCACCTCCTTTGTCAAGATGTCCGCCAGTTGGTCTTCAGATTTAACATATGGCATTTCCACCACCTTTGCTTCAAGATTTTCCTTTATGAAGTGTCGATCCACCTCCACATATTTTGTTCTGTCGTGTTGAACTGAGTTTTTGGAGATACTGATGGCTGCCTTGTTGTCACAGAACAATCTACAAGGAGACCGATTGAAGATCCAATTCGGTCATAAGTCGTCGTAACCATAGAATCTCTATTAGTCCACTCTTGATTCCTCTGACTTCCGCTTCTGCACTTGAAAGTGTTATCACCTTCTGTTTCTTGCTTCACCATGTCACGAGATTTCCTCCTACAAAGGTGAAATATCCGGCAGTAGACTTTCTATCATTGGGATTTCCTGCCCAATCCGCATCAGTGAAACCATGTATCTCCATATGTCCGTGTTTTCCAAATATAAGTCCATGCTCGGCTGTTCCCTTCAAATATCGGACGATTCTCAGAACGGCTTCCCAATGTTCTTCTTGTGGTGTATACATGAACTGGCTAACTACTCCCACTGCATATGTAATATCTGGCCTAGTGAGAGATAGATAGATAAGCTTCCTGACTAGCCTCTGATATCTCCCCCCGTCGGCCAATTTTGCTTCTTCTTTTTTCTACAATCCATGATTTTGCACCATAGGAGTGTCTGCTGGCTTGCAATTGATCATCCTTATCTCTACCAACAAATCAAGTATATACTTCCTTTGATTTATGAATATTCCTCTTTTTGATCTTAGTACCTCTTTTCCCAAGAAGTACTTAAGAATGCCAAGGTCTTTCATCTCGAACTCATTAAATAAGTTCTTTCTTAGTTCGGCTATCTCATCCTCATCATCTCCGGTGATGATCATGTCGTCTACATACATAATCAAGCAAGTGATCTTTCCCTCCTTTTTCTTGAGAAACAGAGAATGATCTGAATTACTCTGTTGCAATCCATACAGAGTCTTCTTGAGTTGACATACTTTCCCCATCTAGAAATTCTTCTGTGAAGCCAGGCGGTGGCTTCATGTATACGGATTTTGACAACTCCCCGTGTAGGAACGCATTTGTCACATCAAATTGGTGGAGTGGCCAATCCTCATAAGCAGTAATCGAAAACAATACCCTCACGGTATTGATCTTAGCGATTGGTGAGAACGTCTCAGCATAATCTACAATGTATGTCTGGGTGTATCCCTTCGCCACGAGTCGTGCCTTACATCTCTCGATCGTCCCGTCTGGTCTCCTTTTAATTGTAAACACCCATCTGCATCCAACAGTTCTAGTTCCTTCAGGCAATTTACTCTTAGCCCACGTACTGTTTTTCATCAGGGCTTTCATTTCTGTAAGCATTGCTTCCCTCCACTTCTTATGTTTCATTGCTTCTTTAGCTGACCGTGGGATTTCTTCTTCTTCGTACAGTGCAGCCTCAAAAGCCCGGGCCATCTTAGTTAGGTTCCCTTGCACAAAGTTTGTCACTCCATAACGACTTTTCTACCCTATCTTTTCAGGGGAATATCGTTTCGCCGGAATTCCCCAGTACTCCTGAAAGGAAGCACGTATCTCCCGGTGTCTCCATCTACTGTGTTATCTTCCTCTTGGATTTCTGTATCAATCGGATCAGTAACAACTAGACTTTCAATAGTACTCGGTTCAGGAATTACCTCGGATATCGTCGGAGAAGGATTGCTAGGGGGCGGATGAGATGGCTATTGCGGCGACACGGGCTCAGTAGCAGTGACTATCACTGGGTCTGTTGGACCCTCAATCGAGGAGCTTGGTACTAACACAACCCAACTTAGATAGTCCTCGGAATTATCTGGACCTCTCTCGTGGTATAGAAAAATTCGGTTTCCAAGAAGTTGCGGTTCATCGTGGTGGTGATTTTCCGAGTGTGGGGATCTAAGCATCTGTACCCTTCTTGGTTTACCCCATAACCCACGAAGACACATTTGGTTGCACAAGGTGATAGTTTGTTTCTTTCATGTTTTGGAATATGGGTATAGATGGTACAACCAAAAACTTTGGTCTAAAGGTTCAAGTGTTCAGATATTTTGGCTTGTTTGGATAGTGTATCAAGGAGGGTTTTCATGTTTAGGATTTTAGTGGGGAGGTGATTGATGAGGTAGAATGGTAGATGGATGTAGCGATTGCTTCTGGCCAAAAATATTTGGGGACTTTGGAGTCGATCATTATAGCTCGGGTCATTTCTAGGAATGTCCTATTTTTCCGTTCTGCTACCCCATTTTGTTCCGGTGTATAGGCACAAGAGGTTTGGTGGATCACGCCTTTTTCTTTGCAAAACTGGGTCATGACACTGTTAACAATTTCCCTCCTATTATCTGACCTAAGGGTTTTGATAGTGGTATGAAATTGTATTTGGATCAATTTAAAGAAAGAGGCAAATATATCAAACACATCAGATTTATTTTTTAAAAAATATATACATGCCACTCTAGTGCAATCTTCAACAAAAATCACATAGTATCGAAAACCATTTCCACCAATAATTGGTGCAGGACCCCAAACATCAGAATGTACTAAAGAAAACATGAATTTCATAAGAGTATTTGTAGGCTTAAAAGACTGCCTATGGCTCTTGGCTAAAACACAAGTTTCACATGAAAAATCAGAAGTAATTGAAAGGTTCGGATAAAGCAATTTAAAGTAACCAGGAGAAGGGTGTCCTAGTCTTCGAGCCAAGTTTCCTGTTTCGTGGATCCGTGAGCCAGCATTGCACTGCCAGTTTGAGCTATCTCAGACCCGATACCCAGCATTTCTAATGACTTTCGTTTTATGTTGTTTTCCACATTATTTCGATTGTATTTTCTAGGGGTGGCAATATGGGTAGCGGGTAATGGGTAATTCCCATCTCGACCCGATACCCACTGGGTATCAGGTACCCGCTACCCGATGATAACGGGAAACGGGGTGAGATAAGGTAGTGTATTTTAGAGTTTTGCAAGTAGAGGGTATACCCGCTATGTTAGTACCGATTATACCCGTCTTTTAATACTTTATAGAATTTAAGAGTTCTTTCGAAATATTTTCAAGAGAGAGATTAGAAATCACCTTATTTTGAATAGTTATAGTTGGAAATTTAGCATGAAGTGAAGATTGAAGAGCAAATTAAAAAAGAAAAAAATCTGAAATCACATTGCAGCAAGTCAACAACAATCCCAAAATTCATCCACTTGTATAAAATTGCAATAGTAGATGACTTACATAGTTGCATTGAAGCAGCAAGTACTAACGAAAACTTAAAGCATATATATAAAATTAGTTTTATGAACTCAACTTTTGGTTCGAAACACTTTTTGTATTATTAAAGTTAGAAGCACCGGTTTCGGGTCGGTTATGGGTACCCGCAATGTCGGGTATGAGAAACCCGACTCGGGTATCAGATAATCCAGTTATGTTGCGGGACGGGTATTGAGACAACAAATTTAGCTGAAATCGTGTACGGGTACCCGCGGATAACCCCGTTCCGCCACCCCTAGTATTTTCTAATATTCTTGACTGAATTAGTTTGATGTCAAACATTTGACATCTAATCATGAAACTGAAAAGATTTAGGACAATCTTATTGGCCATAATAGCTACTTCAAACAAATTTGGAAGTTTAATTTTGGACGACGCATGTCTGAATTTGATCTCTAAACTCCTGACAGGAAAAAAAAAAAACACGTGGACGGATGCGTTCAATCCAATATTAAAAATATTTAGACTAAATTTATATAATTGCGATATTTTACTAATTATGTCTGATATTTTAAGAAAAAGAAAATGTAGAAGAGATTGGGATATGATCATTCATGGCACTTGAATCAGGATTGGGCCGCTAATGTCAGCCCATGTGATTGCCATGTCGTATACTGCCCACTAAACGACGGAAATTTTGTATTTTTCATTTATGTCAAATTCCCTATTTTCAAGAAAAACTATTTCAGTTAAATGTACGATGCATATTTAGTATTTACTGTACTTGCACAATATTAGTTTCAATTTTAAATTTTTATTTATTCTTCAAAATTAGTGTCTATTTATGAACACTTTTTATTAGTAGCACTTATTTTTCTTTTTTTTCACACTTTATTTTATTTTTTTCTTTTTTCTATTTTTAAAATCACTTGCACATTAAAATTTATAAATGAAATGAAAATGATATATAGTTAAAACCTATTAGGCTATTATTATATTGAATAATTTAATTGATATGTATATATAGTATATACCATATGAAATTAATTTAGAAATAATACTAGTATATAATACTAATAGCACAGTATTCATGAGCTTGTTGGCAAATTTGTTCATAAGCTAAGAACTACTAGTAGTACATATTATTAAGATAGAGTTCAATGTATTTATTTCACTCTTCATAAGTTTGGTAGCGCGATTTCACAAACCAACAAACTGCTTTATTCAGCTAGCTAGAAGCAATTCGTTCCCAAAAAAACAACACAATTCCACTAAATTCTAAACATATACTCCATCTGTTTCATTAGGGCATCCACAATGGGGAGCGCCTTATCCTCCGCCACATCAGCATTTTATCCTCCAATCCATTCACCTGCAGTGGACGCCCTATAGCCCGTCCTATAATTTTAACTCTTATTTTGTATTTGTTTTTTATTTTTTATATTTGCAAATATATCAATTAGCAAGAATAAAAATATAAAAACACCACAAATTAAAGGCATATTCTATTGTCAGTATTTATTTTTTATTTTTTATATTTTATGCTTACAAATACGAAAATCATCGAAATTTATTATTGAATTTAGAGAGAAATTGAGATGGGGAAGAGAGTGGAGTGATAGGTGTGAAATGAAGTAAAAAATTGGTGATATATAGAAGAAAATACAAAAAGAAAAAAGAAAAATGTGTGCATAGTCCGGACTATCGTCCTTACCCCCTGCAATGGGGCGGTCGATAGGCCGGACTATGCAAAAATGTGTGCATAGTCCGCGGACGATGCATAGGGCGCGGACTAAGGAAATCGCATAGGACGGGGTGCTGCAGTGGCGCCCTAGGCGCGCCCGATGCATAGGGCAGGCTTTAGGACGCCCCATTGTGGATGCCCTTAGAAATAAAACGTTTCCTTTTCGGGGTGTCCTAATAAAAATGAAATGTTTCTTAAAATGGAAACAACACTATCTCTACTTGTCAGGATTGTCGGCGTCGGCAACATTAGTTTGATATTGTCAGCTTTGGGTCTAGCCCGCACGGATTTATTTTTGGGTTACTCCCAAAAGGCTTCAAACTAATTGGGGTTGGACAGAAATTATATACACCTTCCAACTTCCCTCAAACTCCCATTGTGGGATGGATTTATACACAATACTACTATTTCTTCTCTCTTACTTTACTCTTTATTCAACAACTTACAAAATAATAATGCATAAAATCATATGACACTGAAATTAAATGCAAATATTGGGATGGAGGGAGTAGAATTTGTTCGACGTGAACTCCAAAAAGTCATCATTTAACCAATAAATGAGGAGTAATAATAGTACAAAAAGAAATACAGATGTGCATTGTAATATTGTAATTAGTATATCAACCGTTCATACTACCATACAAACCTTAAAATATAAAGCATTTGTCGAATAAGAAGCATATGCTAACACGTTAGCTCCCCATTGGTTGCATGCAGATGACTCATGCAATTCTCATCAACGCAACGCTGCCACGTATCCCCCACCACATTAACTCCTATTCCCTATTTTACCCCTCAACCCTCGTATAAAATTCTCTCTCCCACTCTCTTTTCAAACAAAACAAGAATCATCGAAGATAGAAAAAAATACACCACAAACAAACGAAGATGAGTTACTCCAACAGAATGTGGGCGGCGGCCGGAGTGGCGGCGGCGAACAGCCTCTCCGATCAAGGCCAGAAGATCAAGGCCGGCTTCAAGCCGCTCAGCTACGGCAAGCACCGCTTCTTCTCCGGCGGCGACGCCTCGGATCTCCGGCCACTTTCCGCCCTCGTGAGCTCCGGAATTGGAGGATTTCTCGGCGGCCGCCGCGGAGGAGACGGCGAGAGGGAGCAGAAGGAGGATTCTCTCCGGCAAGTTATGTATTTGAACTGCTGGGGGCAAGGCTGAGCTCGTTGTGAATTTGAAAGCCCTGAAGGGTATGAATGTAATTTCAGATGCGGCAGGGAAAAGAGCGCGGGCTGAGTTGACTCGGGATGGGGTTGAGTTGAGATATATTGGAATACAGGGGACTGCATTGAGAAATGTGTGAAATTTGTGGGTGTTCCCTATAAATGAGAGGGAAATTGGGGAGAGTTGCACACAGGGATCAAGCCATCTGCTCTTTTTTTGTGAAGAATTTTATTTTGTTTGATTGTTTATGAAAATAAGGAAACTCAATTGCGAATATACCTTTTTTTTCTATAATAAACAAAAATTTAATCACCCATTTAACTTGGCTAAACTAAAATTAGGTATACTAAAATATCAAAAATATTAACACAACATAAATCATCATTTTTGTCATTAAAAACGGAAGAAAAACCGAACAAATCGATTGGTATCTCACTCTAAGGCCAAGTTTGGATCACCAAAAACACGTTCAAAAATATCCATTTCAGCCTTGTTCCTCGACAGCCCAATCTCAAACCCACCCTCAAAATCCCTAGATTTGCAGAGGGAAATCGATCTCTGCCGATCAAGATGCACGAATTCCTGCTTCCTCGGCTTCCCCCACCCGAAATCAGCTTCATAAACATCGAATCTCGGCGATCCAGCCACCGATACCACACACTGCCCACTATTTTTCCTGAAATCCAGCGGCCAATCTGCACTCTCCACCACTCCACGATCACTCTGCAAAATCCTTCGAGTCGCTTCTCGTATACTCTCCACAGCAATCAGGAACCCGCCCTTCTTCTTCAACGATCCACGCCGCGCTCCTGCACGTACGAAAACTAGGCAATTTCCTAAGTATGATTCCGGCAGCGGCGGATTCAGCCGTCCACGGCAGTCTGCGGCGAAGGAGAAGTAGACGATCTCTTCCTCGTCGTCTACGGAAGAAGCCGCCGACCTCAACGCGCAGATCCAAGCGTAGGCAGAAATTACCGTGAAGGATGAAACGTCGCGTGAATTAGGCGTGTTGGCGTAGACATGATTTTTGAGGTTTTGTACTTGATTTTTTGTGAGGAGAAGAGTTGAACGGACTCTATTGATCGGAAATTCCACCAGAGATGGTGAGAAATCGAGATTTGGATTTCGGCTCCTGACGAATTTCCAAGCGATTGAATCTAATTTTTCATGATCTTCCACCAAATTACGATCCAAAACCGGCGAATGCCTACCAACTGCTTGATGAAATGCTTCACCGTCTCCAGATCTGTTCGCACAGCCCCACGACTTAACAAAATTAACGATGCTGCTCCCATCAGCGACGGCGTGATGATTGGTGATGCCGATGCAGATTCCCTGGCCTGCAAACAGCGTGATCTGAAGAGCGATCACGGGGAAGGCGACGGAATCGGCGCATCGAGTCGCAAGCGGGAGCTCGGGGACGCATTCGTAGAAGTGATCAGCGATTCGTTGATTGTGTGAAGCGAGATAGTGAAGATTTTGATCGGATTGAGCAGTGATTAGGGAAACGGAGTCGTCGGAGGCGCAGCGGATGGAGGGATTGCCGGAGTTTAATGGGAGGACTACGTTTCCGGCGAGTGGGAGGAAGTGTGTGAGAGTGAGGGAGAGAGAAATTTTCAGAGAGGGGAGAATGTTTTGATGGAAATGAAGGTCTGAGCAGGGGAAATCGAAGAAGATGAGTCTTTGTGTGGGATCGGATTGTAGGAATGGGATGTCGAAGTGCGTTAATGGAGTGTAGAATTCATGATTGCTGCGACTTGAAGAAGATAATGATGAAGAAGAAGGGTGAATTCGGCAGTTTTCGAGCTCGATCGCCATTGTCAAAACTGTGGCTGATTTCAGCTCAAGGTTCGTTGATATGAAATTTCATATGTAGTGCAAAGAGACGGATATACCCCTGCTTTCGTTGACTGAAGTAGATGATTTATTTCACCTTTTTCTAAATATTTTTTCCTTTAATTACTTTACCTTTTTCTAAATATTTTTTACTTTAATTTTATCGATTAATCTTTTTTTTGGGATTTGATTCATTACAAAGAAAGAAATGACTATAACTATTGATCCTCCGTATCTTATAAACAATACTATTGGAAAGGCGTATTCTCTTTCTAAATTTTTTGGTGAAAAGAAAAGGTGAAGTAACCTTCATCTTTTAAACATCTTTTTCATTTTTTTCTCTTTATCAATATAAAAGGATTTCAGCATTTTCATTCAATGAAAAAAATTTATAATGAGTTATTGGTGTGATCAACTATTGGTTCTAACTTCTAAGCTATTTCGGACTATAAATCAGTGCAAGTTGAGATATGAAATTCAAAGTGATCAAATAGAAAAAGGATACTTTCAATCATAAAATTATAGTACTAATAAAATATAGGATTAACCAATATTTATCAAATTTAAAAAATGAGTGAGGATTAAAAAGGATATGTGAGAAAAAGAAGAAAAGATAAGAATAAATATGGGCTATGGCCAACCCCAAAATTTTAATTACTTTATCCTATAAAGAAACTAGTTACGGCGTTTTAATTAAACTCACATTTGGAAGTTTCAAAGTTTCAACAATCGGAGCGTTTTCCATCCGACGGCCACGATGGAGCTGGCTACTCAATAACGTTTATTAGAAACTCCAACGGTCGAAAATCCCAAAATAAACATCACAAAAATTTCTTCTCAAACTCAACACATTTCCTCCGAATCCTATTATTCAATATTCCGGTCACATTTTGTTCTTCAATCGATCAATTCGAAGCCTATTTTAGTTTTTTTTTGAAAAATGAGCGTGCCGCAATTCCTAGACGCTGCGGATTCTTCTGCCGATCTGCAGATATGGAACAACGCCACCTTCGACAACGGCGACATTTCTGAAGATTTGGCGGCAAGCAAGCAGCCCTGGGGATCTATGAAGCCGACTTTCGGAAACCCTAATTCCTCTTTCGATTCCGTTTCGGATAAAGAAAATCAAGGTTTCGCATCGGAGAATCAAAATCAATTCCCTTCTGTTTCCCCTTTCCCCAAATCTGCCTCTACGACGCCGTTTAAGCCGATCACAGCGGTCGAATCAGTTCAGAGATCGAAAATGAGGGCAAACTCGGACAAGGGTTTCGAGAAAAATCCAGTCTTGAAAATCGACGAGGAGATTGAAGAAATCGAGTTGCAAATCACTCGATTGAACTCGAGATTGGAGGCTTTGAAGGCTGAGAAGGCAAGCGCGGGAGCTGTGGAGAAGAGAGGGAGAGTCGTCGCGGCGAAGTTCCTGGAGCAGAAACAGAGCGGCAAGAATGATGAGATTTCGAATTTGGGCGCAAAAACAAAGGCTAACAGAAGAGGGATTAGTTTAGGGCCAGCAGAAATCCTCTCTGCAGGGCGTAGAGGGATGAGTTTGGGGCCTTCTGAGATTCTCGGAGCAGCGAAATCGAGGCAGGTGATGATCAACAACACCCCTCTGCAGAGTAGGAGGCAATCTTGCTTGTTTAAGCTGCAGGGGATTGATGAGGAGAGGGTGGAGAGTTGCAGTTTGAGCCCGAAATCTAGGAAATTTGCTGCGAAATCGAGGCAAGCTGTGACCGCCATTGGTTCAAGAAAGGCTGTGAAGAAGGAAGAATCTGTTTTGAACTCAGTCCAGCCAAAGAAGCTGTTCAGAGATTGCGAGAAATCGGTTCCAAACAAGAAGGCGTCTAGGCCGGGGAGAGTGGTGGCGAGTAGGTATAATCAGGGCGCGTCTCAGGCTTCGGCAATGAGGAAGATATCGTTGCCAGAGAGTGATGGGGATGCTTTGAAAAGGGTTGAGAAGACGCGGTCTTTTTCTGTGGGGAAGACGAGGGCTAATGAGGGTGAGGGCCGGGTGAAGAAGAGGTGGGAGATTCCTAGTGAGATTATAGTTCATAGCAGTGTGAGGGGAGGAGGAGATGGAGATGGAGAGGGAGAGGGAGAGAAGTCTCATGGATGTGTTGTGGCGGCGCCTGGCCTTCTCCCGAGGCTGACGATCGCCCGTTGCAACAGGAGCCCACGTGACTCGGGGCCTGCCAAGAAGGTTGCTCAACTAGTTGGGAGGAAGTCATACTTTGCTACTGATGAGGGTGTGGAAGTGGAGCATTCTGTGTGTCAAGTTCTGAGCTATGATGAAGATAGTGAAGAAGAAGAAGAGCGTTGAAATGTGGGAGTTTTGGTTGGGATTGTGTTTTTTGCATTGTTGTGGTAAATAGTAGTACTCCATAATAATTGGTAAGATGTTTCTGTTTCTTGTTCAAGCATACTTATGCTTTACTAGAATGGTGTATTGTATGTCTTGGAATGAAAGCATATATACATGTCTTAGATAAGCATTGAAATACTGAAATGGACTATATAGTAAAACATACTCCACTACCTAGTAAACAACAAATACGGTTTGGAATGAATGTTTGATTTAGATGCTGACTTGTTCAATAACTACTAACCTTGTTCTCCAACTAACTTGTTTGCTTCTCAAAAACTCACACAATCACATAAAAGGAGTAAAATGCTTATGATTTCTAAAAAAAAAAAGTTCTACTACTATTCTTGTTGTATTTGTGTGCTCCCCATGGAAAGCCAATCCCCTGTAGTGGCTCAGCCGCCGACATCCCCTCCCAGTGGGAGTAACGGGATCACGATATTGTCGATGGTTAAGGTGCCGGGGTATCTTTGTCTGCAGCTTTGAAGTTCTCAGCAGTGTCGTCCTGCAAATATTTAGACATTTTTTGGACAATGAAGACATAATTTTGATGTTGATGATCACAAATATGTAGGTTGAAACTAAGGTTAAGTAAATATTATTGCCGAATAAAAAAGGCTTGGTCAAAAAGTTGCATGAAAATTTATAAGTTTTAGGCATCGACCTCAAGCTCGTTAGTTAATAATTCGAAGGGAAATGTGTGCTCGGATTAACACAGAAAAGCATGTTTTCGAGCTGCTTTGTGCAAATCTTATATTCTCAGTTTTAATAATAAGAACGTCTCATTTTATTTAAACGAACCGTTAGCTGGAGTAGTATAATTGCATCGGATTTATTTCATGATCAATTTGAAGGATTTATTTGTTGGAAAGTGATTGCAGATAACTTTCGATTAGAAGCATTTTCTGATCACTTTTGGCAACCAAAACCGAATTATATGAGTACACTTAGAAATTATAAGCTTTCTAACAGCACCGTCATATTTCTTGAGGTATTTGGACTTGGCTAAATTAATTAAAGTATGTTATGTTGGTGGTAGTATATTTGGATGAGAAACAAATCAATATTTTACCCAAAATTTATCAGCTTTATTGAAATATTTTATAAGTACCAAATTTGATTAACCAACTTTTTTTACTATATAAAATAGCTTTCTAACAGCACCGTCATATTTCTACTATCGGGTCTTCAGAAAAATGTTCACACAGTTAACGAAATTTAAATGAAAATTCTCTTAGTTTCTAAGAGTTGTTTTCCACTCTTTGGTGCTCTCGACCCTCATCCATAGTCTCCATTTATTATTTTAGTCAATTAGCTATCTAAGTCCACCGTTAGAAATTTCCACTTACTCCCTTCGTCCTAGTTTAAAAATTACATTTTTATCATTTAAGTCCATCCCAATTTAAAAGACGTATTTAGAATCTACCATATTTGGATATAAAATTTAACCTTATTATTCATCAAATTTACACTCAAATGCCATTACTTTCATAAAAATAAAACAAAATAAAATTCTAAACATACAAAAA
>JAOWBI010000064.1:851394-867285 GCA_028566235.1 Salvia elegans | reverse complement strand
TTAAAGAAGCTGGGTAGAAAAGGGAAAAAGACACAACTTGACCATAGCTCGATATAATAGAAATAGCTCGAATTAAATCAGAATATCGACAATCAACAACTCAAAATGAATATCATCTCAACAATACATGAAATCAAAAGAAATAATGTTAGTCGAAGCATTTGAGAGAAGAATAATATTATGCATGAAGAAATAATATATTCGAAACATTTTTTTGCTATCTTCTTCACTTTCATGCTCAACACCCACTGCGCTCGTCACAGTTCAACCTGCACATAATGATAGGAGTGAAAGACCAACCAAAAAACTGAGCACGAGATATGCTCAAACAGCTGTCCAGAAACTCACGAATTAAACACACACCACCACACTTGCAGTAACATTAACTTCAGGGAAGAACACTTTATTATTTCTGGAAACCAAAAAGGGGAAAAACAAATTCTCCTCCGCAGAGGCCTACGACAACAGTCGTACAAATAATTGATCTCTCCAAAAAGATAATCTAATTTCCCTAGCGTACAAGTATTTAATGACTGACTAGAAAATAGAATAACTGACTCCAAGAAAATAGGAACTAAAAACTGGACTGCAACTTCTTCCCTGATTTGCTCGACTTATTCTTCTGTTTCGCCTGCCTCCTTCTTTGTCTCAACTGGACTAAATACTCTCCTATTTCCACGAATGTAAACCCTCCACTGGTTGCCCGTATCAACTGCCTCGCTCGTCGAAACAGCCTTGTCCGCAAGGCTGAAGAAAGGAAACTGGCCCTTGACATCTGCCACGTCTATCCACGTGGCCTCATCGTCTCCCAATCCGTCCCACTTAACAAGGACCTGGTCCACAGTCTCACCATCGCGCTGCTCACTTCGCCGTGCCAAAATTGTGTCGGGGAAAAAAAGGGGGATCAGCACTGATGAACCCGTCGGGAAGCTCGGGTTCTACTGTGGTGATGCCCTATGGCACGTTTGATGAGAGAGACGTGGAACACAGGGTGGATGCGGGATGATGTAGGCAGCTGTAGACGGTAAGCCGTTGCGCCAATGCGAGCCTCGACCCGAAATGGCCCGAAGAAGCGCGGAGCTAACTTCCGATTGCGGGAAGTGAAAAGGGTGGACTGACGGTGGGGATGAAATCTCAGATAAACCATGTCGCCCACTGTGAACTCGACGTCCCGCCTTCGCTTGTTTGCTGAACTAACCATCTTATCTTGCGCTCGCCGGAGGTGATGACGCAGCAGTTCCAAAACCCCATCTCTTGATCGAAGAGTGTCTAAGACGGCTTGTGCTTTAATCTCCCCCGGAAGAAAACCATGCAGAGTAGGGGGAGCTCGACCGTAGACCACTTTGAAAGGGGTCATGCCCGAAGCTGAATGGGTGCTGGTGCTATAGCAGTACTCGGCCCACGCCAACCACTTATTCCACTGTTTCGGCCGTTCTGAAGAAAAACTACGCAGGTACGTTTGTAGGCAACGGTTCAGTACCTCCGTTTGTCCATCCCTCTCAGGATGATAAGCGGAGCTCATCTTCAGCTTAGTACCCGTGGCACGAAACAATTCCTTCCAAAATGAGCTGAGGAAAATTGGGTCGCGATCGGACACGATCGACCTCGGAATCCCATGAAGGCGAACCACCTCGCTCATGAATAGATCCGCCACCTGGCGGTGAATGGGTGGCGAAGGCCTATGAAATGACCATACTTGGAGAGGCGGTCGACGACGACGAAAACGAAGTCAAGTCCCCCGGCCCTAGGAAAACGGGAAATAAAGTCCATGCTAATATCCTCCCAAATGCGGTCCGGAATCGGGAGTGGTTGCAGCAGGCCGACTGGGGACTTGTTGTCAGTCTTGTGCCTCTGACATGTCGCACAAGCCGCGACGAAGTGTGTAACCTGCTTCATCATTCCGGGCCAGTAAACATTTGACGCAATGCGGCGATATGTGTGATAGGCGCCTGAATGGCCGCCAGCGGGAGTGCCATGGAACTCCGCGAGCAGCCTCGGTATCCCTGGAGAATGGGGGGAACCACAATTCTGCCTTTGTAAAACAGAGTGTCGTGCACCAGTTCATAATGTGGAGAAGTTGGATGGTCGGCTTCTAACGCAGACTTGATTTTAGATAAGCCTGGGTCCGAGGACAGAGTTGCCTGAATGGTTGACCATTCTGGCCAAGACGGAATAGAGATGGCCGAGAGTTCCAGCGTGTCCTCGTCCTGTCAGGAGAGCGCGTCGGCTCCCGTATTCAATCTGCCTTATTTGTAGATGATGGTGAAATCGTATCCCAACAATTTTGCTGCCCAATTCTGTTGTGCCGGGGTTGCAAGGGGGTGAGCCAATAGGTGACGCAGGCTACGCTGATCCGTATGAACCGCAAAACGGCGGCCCAACAAGTAGGGGCGCCAGTGCTGGATTGCGAGCACGAGGGCCATAAGCTCCTTCTCGTAGGCCGATTTTGCTAACCAACGAGAGGATAAGGTCTTGCTGAAGTAGGCCATCGGCTGACGGTCCTGCATTAATACCGCCCCTAGGCCGCGACCCGACGCGTCACACTCAATAACAAACTCTTTAGTGAAATCCGGCATACGGAGAAGGGGCGCTAAAGTCAAGGCTGTTTTCAGGGCATCGAACGCGGAAGCTGCCGCAGCTGGCCAGACCCACGCTGGGTTCGGATAGGGTGATGGCGACTTCTTTAAGAGTTCCGTAAGGGGGGCTGCAATCTTGCCGTAGTCGCGGATAAAACGACGATAATACCCGGTCAATCCAAGGAACCCGCGAACACTTTTCAATGAAGTCGGGGTCGGCCAGCGGAGGACCGTCGAGATCTTGGCAGGGTCCATTTTGACGCCTTCGTAGGACACGATATGCCCTAGGTACTCGACGCTGTCCCTACCCAGCAGACACTTCTTCGAATTGACGACGAGGGCGTGAGTGTGTAAGGCTTCAAAAACTCGTCGGAGGTGGCGCATGTGATCTGACCAATTCGAGCTGTAGACCAAGATGTCGTAGAAAAAAACTAAGACGAACTTGCGCAGCGCTGGTCTGAAAATGTCGTTCATTAGGCTCTGGAATGTTGCCGGGGCGTTGGTGAGGCCGAATGGCATAACCAGAAATTCGTAGTGACCAGAATGTGTGCGAAACGCGGTCTTGGGTATGTCGTCAGTAGCTACCCTAATATGGTGATAGCCCGCTTTCAGGTCGATCTTACTAAACCACTTGGCTCCATGTAGTTCATCAAGTAATTCTTGGATCACCGGGATATGATATTTATCGGGAACTTTCCGTTTGTTCAATTCCCGGTAGTCCACGCAAAATCTCCACGAACCATCCTTTTTACGAACGAGGAGGACCGGGCTGGAGAAAGGGCTTGTACTCGGCTGAATCACCCCAGAAGCCAACATCTCGGCGACTAGCTTCTCCATCTTGTCCTTCTGCAAATGATTATATCGATATGGGTTAGTACCTGGCAGGAGAGGTATGTGGTGGTCAGTGCAGCGGCGGGGGGCAGACCCGCGGTGGTCTTGGTGATCGAAGGAAACTCCTCAATTAGCTGCAGCAGTTGTGACTGGGCTGCCTGCGAGAGGGTAGAGCTGATCCCAAAGGGTTCTGGAGCTGCCTTGTTTTCCACCGAGTGGAGGACCCAGCAGCAGTCCCCGTCTTCGAGGCGATGGAGGTCCTGGGTGGAGCAGGCTCGGCGCATCAGAGTCGGGTCGCCCTTGAGCGATACGGCTAGGCCGTCGACTGAGAAATCCATGGATGAGTGCTGCCAATTAGCCATGACGTTGCCGAGAGAAGCGAGCCAGGAGACTCCCAGAATCACATCGATGTTCCATAGGGGAAAGACATAGCAAGAAACCACAAACTTCTCATTTGCTAGCGTTAGAGAAATGCCCCTGCAGATCCCGGCGGCTCGGCGTGTGGTCCCATCGCCCAGCATCACCGATTAGGGCCTAGTGGGGGTAATTGGCAGCTGGAGCCTCTGTGCGAACTTCTCAGAAACGATACAGTAGTCTGCGCCGCTATCTATCATCACTTTGACTGGTTGGGAGTTGATTTCCCCGAATAGTTTCATCGTATGGGGCGAGTCTAGCCCATTCAGGGACAGCACGGAGAGCTGCGGCTCCACTCCGTCCTCTAATAATGTAGGCTCCTCGAGCTCCGCTTCGTCCAGCGCCTTCTCGTCGTCCTCACAGAGAAGGATGTTGAGAGTCTTGGGGGGGCATCTATAGGCCGGGCCGAACTTCAGGCCGCACTTGACATAGGTACCCGCTGCTATGTGCCGCCTATATTACTCTGGAGACACATTCCAGAAGCGTTTGGATACCGGCTTTGACGAGCCAGATGAGTGAGATGGGGGTTAGGAGTACCTCTTTGAGAAGGAGCGAGCCGATTGAGTTGCATATGTCGGCACCTGGGTGGGCGATTGGGTAAGCGCTGATCGCGGGGGCTGGGCGGATGCCATCATGTCAATGTCCAGCGCTAATTCGACCGCATCCTCATATGTAGTGATTTTAGCAGCCTTCATTTGTAGACGAACCTCAGGCTGTAGTGCCGCCATAAAAAATCCCAGGTATTGCTGACATGAGATGTCCGGAACCTGCGCGAGGCGCGCCTCAAAAGCAGCCACGAAATCTTTCAGGAACCAGTGTGACGAACTGCGGCGAATGCTTCATATTCATTCAACGCCCCATTGCCTCCAAAGCGTTTCATCAACTCCCTTGCTTTGATGGAACATCCTGGAAATGGTTTTGTCATGCATGTTTAATCGAATTCTTGTCTCAATAAGGCCACAAACCCTACTCGGACTAGTGTACACACCTTTGATAGATCGGCCGCCATTTTTCGAGTTGGCCGGTCTAGTGACTTGGAATGTGGTCATATTCTCTGTCATGTATATTCAGATATAGTAGTATGATCATGGATGTTGATGGATGATAGGCTGCGCAACCATGTTTTACAATAAAGTGTTTTAGTGACAAACTTTGTTTTTATAAAAATGTAAGTGACAAACTTTGTTTTTATAAAAATATATTTTTGTTATGTGGTTATTAAGGATATCAAGTACTCAGCCCTATATATGGTTTTAAAAATATGCAGGTTGAGCGGTGATAGACGTGGTGGGTGTTGAGCAAGGTGAATGAACATGTATGTCTCGTTTAGAATTCTGAATGTGTCATGTATTCATATATGACATCATTCCATGTCTAGAATGCTTCCGTTGACAGTCTAGTTCTTTTGAATTGTTTACTACTGAGATTTTATTTCGTTGGGTTTTGAGATGTTACTGTGATTTTCTTTCAAGTTATTCCTAATTTTTCAAGTTTGATCAAGTGTGTGATGTTCTCCTTTCCTCCTTGCTTATTAAATCCTCCCCTAATCACGATCAACCGAACTTTTTTACCATTAGCAAGTGCGATCGTGATTGATTCAAGTGTAATTGTACTTAAGTAGGTGATGAAATAAAGTAAAATAACTAGATATTTTGTTTTTTTTGTTAAAAAAAATGACCCAACTTTATTTATATATCTCAAAACAGAATACAACTCAACTTAACTGGGACGGAGAGAGTACTAATTTATTCCTTTGTATTCGAGAATAATTGTTTTACAACTTTAATAAACTAATTTATTACTTTGTATTCCAGAATAAATGTTTTACAACTTTATTATTAGTAAGAAAACTAACCAAAATCGGTAGAAGTAAATTATTAGCCTTCAGCTGGAGAAGGGCCTTCCCCGGGAGGTCCCTCTCCCCCATCTGAAGAATCTTCTGGTGGTCCCTCGTCACCACCTGGAGGTCCCTCGCTGCCATCAGGAGGACCTTCTAGTGGTCCCCCATCACCACCTGGAGGTCCCTCGCCGCCACTAGGAGGACCTTCTGGTGATCCCTCATCACCACCAGGAGGCCCGCCTCCAGCGATGGGTCCCTCATCACCACCTGGAGGTCCCTCACCGCCACTCGGAGGACCTTTTGGTGGTCCCTCATCACCACCAGGAGGGCCTTTGCCACCGGGAGTGCCGCCTCCTTCTCCTCCTCCACCGCTTCCGCCACCTCCGCTATTACAATCTTTGCTGCAAATGCATTTAAAGAATTTGCAACGTCCACTAACGAAGCCTTCAGTCTCACAAACAGTTCCACAATTGTTACTGCGAAAGCAAACACCTCTGAATTTCGTGCTCCGCCCTTCACACAGAGCTGCTTCGCTCAGCTTTCCCAACATTTCCTCTGCATTTCAACAAATGTGACTCACTCAAAAACTAAGGTAAATAATTTTTGGAGACACACTAACAATAAACTTAGGAAAACTTATGATAGTATGATTAAATCAATAGATTAAGTAATTGAAGATAACATGGTCAAAAACAAACACAAATTAATCATAAGTGGATTAATTAGCTTGTAAACGCCCTCTACAAAACTTACGTAAGAGGAAGAGATGGAGAATCAGAAGCTGGAATTTTCTGAGACTAAAATCCATGTTGGAAGTGAAGTTTCAAACCGTAATATCAAATTGGACTAGTTGGAGGATCTTTATAGTGAAAGAAATGTTGCATTTGCTTTATATGCTTTTTCCCTATCAAGTTAATTGCATTCACATCAACTTCCCATGACTTCTATTTTTTAGATATTCTGTTTTTCACGAAAGTGCAAATCTTAGTAGTGATAGTTTTTGGATACATATTTTTACCGGTAAATACACATTGAATACACCAACTCTAGTTTACCTTTTTTTCTAAATCGGAGTATTTGTTTAGCTTTTTATGGACAAACTCTTTTAGTAGTAATTAAATACAAATTTACCATGATTTATGGACGAACTCTTTTATATAGTAGTATGATTTATTTTGAAGTAGTTATTTATTAGCACTAAATTTTGAGATCCAATTTAATAAAAATCATATCATTAAGAGAAAATGGTTAAATAGTTGTGACCAGCTAAGAATTTGTGTACATATTATACGTTTTATTTTGATTATATAACTTGCTTCATTTAAATTATTTGTTTTTAACAGATTAATGAATTATTATCTAAAATTATTTCATACTCTTTAAATTTAAATAAATATAAATCAATACACGTACTCAAGTTTCAAATAAAGTGTTCGATAATTTTAGAGAAAATCTATATTTTGTGAAAAATTAAAAAATATCAAAAATTTGGAAAAAAATGTTAAAAGGTCTCAAAGTTTAGGGGTAAAAACATAATATCTTCAAAAATTCCTCAAGCAAGGCAGTGAGAAAACATGTAAATTTTTGTGTCATGGTAATTAAACATGATTCATAACTTTCAAATTATATATTTAATTAACAACTTAGATTCTCAAGCCATGATCAATAGCTAGCAAGGTTTCTTGAACCCCATGCTCTCCCCACTTGTGTAATCATTCCACACATCAACAGCTCCAAAACCAGTGATCAAAACAGTACTCAAGGCCATCACCACGCCTACCGCAAACACTATCAGAGACGCCCTCCCGTGCTTCATGACCGCCCTTCGTGCTATGGTCAGCCCAACGAGGGAGGCGATGAAACAAATTGCAGCATACCCGATGGCGCCATCAACATGCTCCATGCCTAATAACAGGTATTGCATTGCTGACATGATCGAGGAGAAGAACACCATGAAGGAACATGTAGCCGCTGTCGCCTAATTAATGAAACACAAATATGCATATATGTCTCATTCATGTTTGTAATTGAAATGTATAGTACTTAATTAATTCAAACTTACTTGAGGCTCAATTCCTATTTGGAGAAGAAGTGGACTTATAAGCATACCACCTCCTATACCGAAGACTCCTCCTAGAACCCCGGCTAATAGGGCCATCAATGGGAAGAAGAGCTTCGTAGAAGATGAACATCTCCTTCCACCTTCATTTTCCTTATGTTACAACCCAAGGTGAGATCCATAAAGTGATATATGCAATTTTAGTTAATTGAAAAAATATGCACCTCTTGTGTTGATGCAGTAATTTTTGCATTTTTTCTGAAATGAAGAATCCATGTGGTGAAGATAAGAGCAAGTGGGATTTGAATTGAAGAGATTAGCCAATACACCTTTCCACAAGACTCAATATTGATGATACCCTATATACAAGCATTGAAACATAAATTAGAGTTACAATCTAACTTAATTTGCACTTGTACTAAGTATGTATGATTAATTTCCTTTATTGGACTGAAATAGAATGGTTACCTTATGCTTTTTCTACGTTTGTCACACATACATATCCGTATCTCTTTAAGAATATGCCCATGTGATATATGAATATTTTTCTACCTTTTAATGAAATGATATGCCCTTAAGATTATGTGGTCAAGCAACTTGAAAGTAACCCATCACTTGATGAATAACCATGCACGCAACTTGGTATCATGTTTTTACTAGAATATTTTATCCTCTATTATACGATTGATAATGTCATGTGAAGTAAATTCATGATGCAAGAGTATATTATATAGTAATTACATTATTTAAACAATCTTTTACTTGCAATATTTAGTGCGTGAATGCATATAAAAGGAGTATTAATTTAAACTAGTTGCAATAGAGACGAGACAAATTTAGTAAACTCTAGTTCTTGTATAATGCTTTTTTAATCTAAGTCTAAGATAACTTAGATAAGGACATCAAATGGCTGATATTTCTTAAATATAATCACTGTCGGCCCACTATAGAACAATATATTTTAGTATTTTACAAAAGAATTAAGACATCTAACTGATATATACTATAATATCAAAATATCCATGTATAGTCAGCCGACATTACCAAGTGCATGTGGATTTTATATAAGGAAAAACATTATCTGTTAGATCGACAATTGTAACTAAAATAATGTGTAAATACAATATGTCTATATCCAATGAAACCATAAAGTTCTGGGCAAATTAAGTTAATCTATGGAGGAAATATCCAACGCCCTTTAATAGTATAATGCTAACAAAAAGTGATATTTATGCTGGAGAGCACTATCTTATAATCTTTCATCATCTATTTTGTTTCAAATTTCAATGATTGTCCTTTTATGATTAGTATTACCTTGAGGGCAAAACAATCGAGTAATTAGTAGTAGTAGCATCTTTTATCCGGTTTAAATTTAATATAGCTAATTTAACTTGGTATATTTGAATGATTTCCCATTTATGATTAGTATCTACCATGATGGAAGACCAATACTTGAGCTAAAAAAGTATAACTACTATCTTTTATCTTTTTTATTACTCCATATTAATAGCTATTTTTAACTTGGATATTGGTCTTAAAATCATAAGTATTGGGAGAATTATGATATTTTTTTTATTTTGAAACTGACACAAACTTTAAGATTGATGCAAATTTCTCAACTCCACCCAAACATATTTTTTTTCATAATATTTTGATCCTACGTGGTTAGCCATGAAATCTATTTAGCTTAGTATATGAAGTAATATCATTTCAACGCTCTAATTCTTGAATTTGATACCCAAAAATATGTGCCTGATAAGAAAAATTGCCACGTATAAATTTCCGTCAATCTTCAAAGTTTGTTAAAAATATCAGAATTCACCCAAAATTTATATGACGCATATCTCTTTTAACTAAATGAAAATGATTATTTTAATAGCATATAAACTCTTAACTATGTGGATAGTAGCATAACATTTATGATGTGCCAAACTAAAAGCGACAAAACTCATGACAAGGACCGCAAACATGCAACTACAACTAATGTATACTAAGTCATTGAAACACATTAATTAATTAAAGTAAACAAAGAAACAATCTTACTTGTCCACTGCTGTTTCCTCGAAGCAGATACAACAGAAAGAAGGAAAACCAGATGAGAATCAGCATCCCCACTTTCCCCCACGGAATCCCCAATCCACCAGTCTCCTCCCCTCTCAACAACAACGCCACTTTCCGATCCCCGCCCTCCTCCTCGTCCTCGTTAATCCTCCTCCTCGACTCCACGCTCCAGAACGAGACCCCGGACTCGCACGTCTTGAAGGTGCAGAAGGCGAGGAAGGCGGCGAAGGAGGCGGTGATGAGCCACTCGGGGAGGACGACGTTGAGGATGACGCCGGCGCTGACGCCGAGCAGCATGCAGGGCTCCGACAGCAGGGCGATGTCGTAGTCGATCAGCGGGGGGCGGCGGGAGAGGAGGTGGCACCCCACGTTGGCCACGGAGCCGCCGCTGACCATGAAGGCGGAGAAGCTCGACGCCGTCTTGAGGTCCAGCCCGGCGGCGATGGTGAGGATGGGGATGAAGAGGCCGCCGCCGCCGATGCCGCCGGCGCTGGACACGGCGGCGGCGAGGAAGGAGAGGGCGGCGGCGAGGAGGGATTGGGAGGAGGGTTTGGAATTGGATTGGAGCCATGGTTTGGTTGAATTGAGGGTTTGGTGGAAGGAGATTGGGGATTTTGCATGGGAAGTATCGAAAGTGGTGGTGAAGAAGAGGAGGAGGAGGAAAACGAATGTTGGGAATTTGTGATTCATTGTTGTGTGTTTTTTCCTATGGATAGATATGTTGTGGGCTTGTGAGTGATAAAGGCTTCACTCAGTGTGTAAGAGTTGATTGAGGGTTTAATATTGTGTCACAATTTCCACTCAGTGTGTAAGAGTTGATTGAGGGTTTAATATTGTGTCACAATTTCGTTTTAGTGTACTCCCTCCGTCTCATTAAAAATGAAACTTTTTCCTTTATGGATTGTCTCATTAAAAATAAAACATTTCTAAAAATGAAAATAGCACTCTCTCTATTTTTTTATCTCCCTTACTTTACTCTCTCTTCTTTAACTCATAAAATAAGACTACAAAAAATCTGATGCCAATTCCCAAATATTTCATATTTAATATAAAATGTAGGGAGTATTAACTTGTAATTTTTATATTATTTCAGAAAAGATGCTTAAGGGTGATTATTAATCTTGAGAGAGGAAGTATTAAATTTGACCACTTAAACGTTGAATTATTTTTTAAAAAAAGGTCAGCACACTTTGTCTGATTGCAATTTTTGGCCCCTAAAAGCACCCTTACTGAAGACAAAAAATACGCCTGACAGTCATTTTACTTGTGTCAGCATTTTATATTCCAGCCTCAACATCAATAATAACAACCACTCCAAAATTGGTGTCAAACTTATGTAACCATTTCTATTTGAAATAAAAATTATTTGATTATCAAAATTGTATATTCCCTCCGTCCACGAAAAATTGGACACTTTTATTTTCTACATTCGTTTTGAAAAAATAATAATAAATAGTTAAAGTGGAGAGAGAGAAAAGTAAGAGAGAAAATAATATAGACAAGAGACTTCTCTACATTATTCTCTCTCGTACTTTACTTTCTCTCCACTTCAACTATTTATTATCATTTTTCAAAACGAGCGCAGAAAATGAAAGTACCCTATATTTCGTGGACGGAGGGAGTATAAAGTAACAATTTAAAATTTTTAATATTAATATGCTAGTAATTGGGTTGACAAATTTTGGAGAAAACTAGCCACTACTTAGCCATTAATTTAGGGAAGACAATTTTTGGAGAAAATCAACCATTAATTTTGGAAGGACAATTTTTTTAAAGAAAATTAGCCAAAAATCTTAATATACGTATATTAATTAGCCATTAATTATCAATATTCTCAAAGTCTTTCTCTCCCTCATTTCTCCTATCAAACTTCTTCCTCCAAACACTTTGAATAAAGAAACGTGCTCTCTCATTTCTCCTATTCATTTTTTCTTCCTCACTTCATCTCCTTTCTTAGTTTTGTAAATTGAAAAAAAAAATTATTTCCAGAAGCAGTTTCGGTGGCGAAACCTGCCACAATAGCGCCCCCACCGCGGCACCCTCCTCGCCCAACCCTCTGCAATGGTGGATTTCTAACTATTTACGAATAGTATATTTCATTATTTTACATCCAGTTCTAATTATTAATAATACATTTAGACTGTCCATAAAAAATACTTGTTCGCCTAGTCATCACAGCCCTAAAAAAACTTGTCCGCCTAGTCATCACACCCATAAAAAACTTATCCGCCTAATCATCGCAGCCACAAAAACTTGTTCAGCCACGCCACAGCCAAGCCACGCCTCACATTTTTTAATTGTTGGTGTATTTTAATTGGACTAGAACAAAATTAATTGGACAAAATTAAATAAAATGGAAAGAAATGAAAAAATTGAATTGGGAATAGATATTTATAGATACAAATAAAAGAATTAAAAGAAAAAAAAAAAGAAAAAAATGATTTTGACCTCCGCGTTACTCTTAGATTACTAATGTAAAATATCTCTTTGTCCCATAGAAATAGACTATTTAGGGTCGGCACGAGTTTTACTGTGTAATAGGTAAAATAAAAGAGAATGATAAAAAATAGTAGTTGAAATTATGTAGTGAATTGTGGATTGTATAGTGAATTGTGGGGCCATAATAATTAGAAAATAATTTATACAAGTAAATCAAGTTATTTAGACACAGTCGAAGCTTTTGGCGTTTTTTACGCAATTAGACTGGAGATAAAATAAATATGTCATTAATATATCAACATATTCGTTTTGCCATTCTAAAAATAAAAAATAGCCACAAACATAAAAGGATAGCTTGAAGTAATATTATGAAATTAATTCCCATCAAGAAGTTTGTAATGATAAATTGTAAGCAAAATATAACCAATTCACAAAAAAAAAATGTTTCAATATTGAGAATTTTTATTAGGGAGTTTTTTCTGTAAGTTCTTTAATTTTAATCAAATTCTAATTTTGCATATAAGTTTTAAAATTCGATAAATTACCAAATCTGGTTTATTCAATTTTGTAATCAATCAAGATTATAGCGCTGGCATAACTTGATGCCATATTTACATGGCACTATCGGACATTAATCAATACTACTTCACATTGTATGCATTGTAACATTTTCGCGTTATACTAAATTAAATAATTTCATTTATTATATCTCGTTCCATCTCGTTTCTCATTCTTTTACTTCTGTCTCAATCTTTTTTGATATAAACCCTATTTCAACTAATGAAATTATCTACTTTAGATTAATACCATGGCTTTTAGTTAACGTTCCTTTTCATCACCAAAAAAAATATTGATTGGTTGCAAAAATTACTACAAAAAGATAGTTTCATTGCAAAATCAGAAGACATCAATCAGTAAGTAATTCACAAAAATATACTCTCTTCGTCCCACAATAATTGTCACTCTTTTCCATTTCGGTACGTCCCACAATAATTGTCACACTTCATTTTCACTCACATTTTATTATAAAACCAATATAAAAAAGTGGATCTCACATTCCACTAACTTTTCCAACAAACTTTTCTTTACATTTATTAAAACTCGTGCCCACAATAAAAGTGACAATTATTGTGGGACAGAGGGAGTACTATAAAACCGCTACGATGAAAGAATTTACATACAAATTACCTTTATTAATAAAATGTCAAAGTGTCTATTTTTATTTTCATCATAACAAAATGATTTACTTGAACATGTGCCTAATAATACATAAGAAATGAAACCAGAAATTGAAAACAAACCAATAAAAAACCACAATTCAAAATCCAATCGAGAAAGGTGAACATTAAACTAGTCCGTCCTAGTTAAAGTAAACCGGACATCTCGTATGCACATTAACCGGCAAGAGCGAACCGTCCGGTCCAACCCGAACCGGACAATTCGCGTGCATCCTATGCCGCTTGCTATCCCAACTCGAGATCTTGAACCGGATCACCGACGTCACCTCGACCCGGAAAACCGCCTCCCCGCGCGCCCGGTCCGCCGCAATCTGGTCCCACTGCTGCCCCGTGGCCGTCGCGGCGCCGGCGATCGCCCTGGTGTTCTTCGGCTCTTGGTAGAAGGCCTCCAGCGCCGCCCCGCCGCCCAGCCGCTGGTCGTCCTGGTAGAAGACGGCGACCTGGACCGAGTCGTAGTAGACGCCGATGTTCTGGTTGGAGTTGCGGGCGGTGACGTTGAAGGAGACGGCGGGGGTGGCGGCGGAGAAGGCCTCGATGAAGAAGCGGGGGCGGTGGGGGCGGAGGCTGAGCCAGAGGATGAAGGAGATGATGCCGATCAGGAAGAGGAGGCCTAGGACGATGGCGCATATGAGCTTCGAGACACGGGTGGTGAGGCTCTCCTTCACGCGGTGGGCGTAGTAGCGGGCCGAGTGGTGGCGTTTCATGGGCCGCTCGTCAGCCGGGGGTTGGGTGGGGATTCGAGCGTCGGTCCACATATTTTGGCTTCAAGTGAAGGGGTGTGGTTTGGGGGGATTGGATTTGTATTGGGATAAAGGGGATCTTTTGAGGGAATGTTTGTGTGGATTGGTTTTGAATGTGGAAAGAAAGGAATCTAGTGATTTTTTTTGTTGTTGGTTTGATGAGATGATGGAAGGTTGCTTGGGAGGTAAGGTTGAAGTTGCATGTGACACAACACTAAAATGAAATGGTTTGAGGTGGAGAAGGTATATGATACTTATGAGTTGTAATATGATAAAGCATGCATGGTTTATAGTACTAAAATAAACACGGTAGTTTTTAGTTTCACCACTTTTTTTAGCCTTGGACATGTCATGGAAGATCCACTTTAGCTTTTCTTATTAGATAATCCCTCAGTCCCTCGTTAATTTGCACAGGTGACTTGGTATTTGTTTTAAGAACTATAGTGGAAAATGAGTGAAAAAGAGTTAGTGAAATGAGTCCTACCTTTATTATATTAATTTTATAATAAAAGGTTACTGGAATGAGTTTAACGAAATGCAGGTTTCATTATCAAAAGTAGTAAAAAATAAGATTGTTAATTATTGGGGATAGATTAAAAATGAAATTGATGCCAGGGGACGGAGGGAGTAATTTATTGAATTGGCTACATGGGCATTTTAAATTTATTATCTGGACGGTGTTCTCACGTTGTTGGACTAATGAGATCTTTGTGAGTTAACCGAACCACAACAAAAGAAGAACTCAAATTGATTTATAGCATAAATGTTGCTCTATGAATTGTGATGCTACAGAGATTTGCCCGAGACTGTTGTGCAGGAATAGTGATCACTAAAAGGGAATTATGTTCACCAAAAAATTTCAAATTCGAAAAATTCGATTTTAAAGAGTTGGTCCCATCATAATAAACTAAAAGGCTTAATTTTTAACGGAGGGCCCAAAGGTAACAACAAAACCGCAAGGCCCAGATTCTAAATCATAGCCCATTATTACTTCATGTCTAATACCCCTCTCAGTTCCCCCTAATTATATTTTTCCCATTGAATTATAAAATCAAAATTTAATTGGTTAGTCTAATAAATTATTATCAAATTATGATGCATGTACTAAAATAATATTAAAATTTGATTTATTTGAAAATAGTAGTACCACTAAACTGTATACTTGGAGTTTAAGGAGAGCCTCCACCCGAGATATTTTGTGTTGAGCATAATGACATCATTATAAGTAGTCCAATACATATATACTTGCATAGGATATATAGATCTAAAACTAGTTTCCGAGGCAAAAAATTATATGTATTATTATCTTACAAAATTTTTCACTAAATACGATCTATTAGTAGTTTCCAACAACCTGCATTCAATTTCTAGACTGTTACAAACATCTTTGAGAAGCTACCACCACCTAAAAACTTGTCCTACGTATATGATACTATCATTATTAAAAACTCACATCCTCAACTGCAAACATTTCTTTCCAACATTGATCGACAAGTATATATAAATTATATATAGATGAAAAAGAATAATCTAATATACCAAAAACTCAATTGGCCGGTGGAGCCTAATTAATGAGTTTGTAGAAGAAACCTTGGGAGTCCAATTTTGTGGCCAAAAACCTTGACATCTTCTTGGACTTGTTTCCTATACTCTCCAAAGCTAAAGCTTCTATAAACACCACTCTCTATAACGG
>JAOWBI010000064.1:782923-794901 GCA_028566235.1 Salvia elegans | reverse complement strand
ACGCAATACACTTGAAAATTAACATATTAATTCATCGAGAAAAATCCGGCACAGCAATAATCCATTCGGTAAAACTAATTATTTGGATAAACCATTCGATAAACAAAGCAGATTCTCAGAATTGAAAAAAACTGAACTCGCAGTCATCGGTTAGTGTTGAGAGGTATAGAAGCAGAAATAGGATGCTTAAACAGCAGAAATCGAGCGCGAGAAAGAGAGAAGTTGCCTGTTTAAGGAGGGAGACGGATAACAGAACATCTGAACTGGAAAGGTCAATGCAATTCAGAAGGGAGACATTCGCTGGAAATTGTGTATTCATTTCTTTGATTTGTTTTCTCTGCACTTCTACATTTTTTATTGTTGCAGATGGCTGAATATAAAATGCTGCACTTTTTTCCGAAACAACAATAAAGAAACAAAGGATAAAACAATGAAATTATTTTATTAGTGATTTTATTTGTTTGGGATTATTTTTTAGGATTTTAAATTTGATTAAATATGTTATCATGGTTTAGTGGTGTACAAATGAGTTTGATAAAATAATGTATTAAAACTAATGAAAAAAATTAATAAATTTCTGTTTTTGAGTGTATCATTTTGTCATTATTCTTTTCTTGATGACTACAACCTTACAATGAGGTCTTCTATGTGCGTAGACGTATTTACTCATAATGATAATATAATATTAATATGGTTTCGTGATGCGTCTCCGATTTCACATTAAAAATGATACTGTCCACTTTAGGCTAAACCTTAACAATTTTAATTTTGAGACATTTCTCAAAAAGCCTTACGCTATTTAAGTAAGGATTGCCCTTATATATTGCTTACAATCTAGGCTCAAAGCTGCATATTGCTATTTAACAATTTATTTATTTATTTATTTGTACTCTTGTCAATAGCATCCTCGCGAAGTTAGACCTCAAAAAGATTTGTTTGTTTTGACACTTAAAAATAAATTAGTTATACAAAAAAAAACGAATCTTATTACTATTGATTTCTCTTATAATAGTTATATATCTCATGATATTGAGTTGATAAATAAGCGAACACGAAAATAGTAAACTCAAATATTACTGGAAACTTTTCACATTACAACAAATGAAAAAAATAAACGAATGTGACAATGATAGTAAATAGTACATTTTCAAGTGGCGTCGGACGCATTGCAGCGGCACAAGGGGCAAGAGTTGTGGATGGACAGCCACCGGAAAATGCAGTTTTCATGGAAAACATGGCCGCAGTGCACTTGCTTGCCGCCGCCTGATCCAAAGCCCTCCATGCAGACCGCGCATTCGCTGCCGCCTGCAGCTGTCGTCGGCATCTCCTCCACTGCAAACCGGGCTGTGGCGACCCTGAATTGAGCTTCAAGGTTGTACTTGCTCCACTCTACCGTTGAATCTTCTTCGGGCATTGTAAAAGCTAATTCGAACTCGATCATTTCATCCATGCCAATTACTAATATTTATATGTAAGCAAAATTAATTAAACAGTGGTGAGTATTTTTCCTGTAGCATATGTTTCCCCTATTTATAGAGTAGTTGATGCAACACACATTTTAAACATAGAAGCGTCGAGGTAATAGCCGAAAGCTAAAACTAGTGATGTTTAGTTTATTTTATTTTATTTTATTCGACGGAGAGGGAATGTTTTAGGTGTGACTCAATTAAATGTGAAAAGATATATCTATTTTCTATATTAGGATTTGCTTTCCGGTAGTAACCACTCACTAGCGTCAAGCGACACTGAATGTTTAAATTACTAAATTAATTGATACATTTATATCTCGTGTTTCTACCAGACAGCAAAAATAAAAATACTCCACTAATCACTGGTTATATTTGTTACGCTACTTATTCCATTGAATATTGAAAATTTGTAACGATTAACTATATTCTAGTTTGTTTTAATAAGTTGGAAAACGGAGTCGATGCCGAATGAATTGTGATAGAAATCCATGGATTCCATCCTAAAACCAATTGGTGATAGGAGGAGGGGGCCCATAAGACTTATATAGTGATTTCAGCTTTTTTTGTACACCGATGTGGAACAATTACATCATATTATTTAGTTTCAATTGCCAATACACCGATGTGGGACAATTACATCATATTATTTAGTTTCAATTGCCAACAAATTGTGGATATAATTTTTATATTAAACTTTAATTTGCCATTGGATGTGGACCTGTGGTCCATTAACATTCGAAATTATAATTTTATTTGGTTTTTAAAGATATGAAGAAGAAGATATATTCTCAACAACATCACCCTCCACTATTGGAAATTTATAAAGGAAAGATCGTCAAGTTTGACGTGATGAGTCCACTAACATAGAAAACCATTGACAAAAACTCAGTGCAAGGAAAATGGATGCACTTGTACAAAAGTTTCTCATTGTCGCCCCACTCGACCGTTAAAATATTTCAGTACATGAATGTTACTACAAGTTCATTTAAATGGGTGGATTACTATACACTAATTTAATCAGGATTTTTTGCAAATCAAAGTGGAGTATAATTTAGTTTAATTTGAATACACTAAAGTCTAAAATGCTACTCCTACTTCATTTCTCTTCGAACCACTCTCACGTCCCATAGAAATAAGCCTTATTTTCATTTTTGTCCAACCTATACAAATAGTCCATATCTATTTAGGTCAACCTTTTTCTCTTTCTCTTTTATCTTTTATGAGTCCTACCATCCACCACATAGTTTCAACTATTTTTTTTCTTCTCTCTTTCTTTACCAATTGCATTAAAATCTGTGTCAATCCCAAATGGCCTATTTCTGTGAGACGGATGGAGTATTTAATACACCTATTAGAAATGGACCACTCACCCCTTAATTATATAGACTTATAAGGGGGAGAGTTATCCATAATTATATAGATGAGTTAGGATCATCACCAAGTTGATGTGAGACAAGATTTAAGGGTTTTAACATACCCCTCACGTGTGGGCCGGAATGACACGTTGGACTTCCATTACGTGGGTAGGCAAAAGAAGAGATAGAGAGAAAATTCATCATCGACTTGGGCCTGCTCTGATACCATATTAGAAATGAGCCAGTCATCCCTTAAAAGGCTTATAAGGGAGAAGGTTATCCATACTTATGTAGATGAGCAAGGATCATCACCAAGTCAATGTCTGACAAGATTTAAGAGTTTTAACATACTCATTTTCAAATTTTCCAACTACATTTGTGGTTCCGTTGCTGACTTGCTGAGGTCGCACACCATGAGCAGCTCGCTCGGAGATCTTACTTGCCACGGAAAGCCCCCTATGCACCGTCATGCACTCACTCACCTTGTCATCTTCAACTTGATCGACAGACGACAATGGCTTCGTTAACAATAAGAACTTACATATATGTTCCAAGATACTTGTGTCATATTTTATTTTAGATTGTCCCAAGTTATAATAATCATTTTCCTTTTTGGTAAAAAAAATTATTATCTTTCTCTTACCTACTTCTTTCTCTCTTACACTTATCACTGCCATTAATTTTCAAACATCAATTTCTTAATCTCGTGCTCAACGTTAAAACAAATGAAAAAACGAACAAATCCGACAATAACATCTACATTTTTTCAAGTGGCCTCGGACACATCGCAGCGGCACAAGGGGCATGAGTTATTGATGGATAGCCACTCAAAAATGCAGCTCTCATGGAAGACATGGCCGCAACGCACTTGCTTGGCGCCGCATGTCCCAAAGCCCTCCATGCAGACTGCGCATTCGCGGCCGCCTGCAGCCGTCGTCGCCATCTCCTCCACCGCGAGCCAGGCAGCGGCCATCCTGAACTCAGCTTCAAGGTTGTACTTGTTCCATTCCACCGTTGAATCTTCTTCAGCCACTGTTAAAGCAAAGTCGAGGTCGAACATTTCATCCATTAATTCCAATTAATTAATATATTTATATATGTGTGTATATATAATTATATATAGATATACGATGATAGAGGCAAAATTGATTATATAGTTGTGAGAGTTCCCTCTATAGATTATGGTTTCTCTCTATTTATAGAGTAGTTGATGGCAATTTGTAACAGTTTAAACATGGAAGCGTCCACGCAATAGCCAAAAGCTCAAAGTAATGATATATTTCGAAAAAGTTATGTTTATTTATGTACAGCTGCAAGTTTTGTGCCACGAGGGGAAATTATAGATGTCACAAGCTTTACAGTATTTTTTATATTGGATTTACTTTGCGAAAGTCGCTACCCACTAGCGTAAATTAATAAATTAATTAAATGGTATGTACAGATAATTTGAGGTTAATTGTATTCTAGTTTGTTTTGGTAAATTGGTAAACAGAGGATGATGCAGATTGGATTATAGATATCCTTTTTTACATAGAAAAATTATAGTACGATTGAATGTAGCCCATTAACATTCTAATGTAGCCCCACTCGGCACTCTACCGTTTGAGAAACTTCATATCTCCATCTAAATCATCTTTCATGTTTCTCTACTTTTTATTTTAGACCATTTTCGAAGTCAGTTGGAAATGGCCACTGGTCCCGATGGCGGAATTTATCATGTAAATTCTCATTTGATATTTAATATGTTCTAGATCTGAAATATTCAATGATGAGAGCTTAATAAATTTGATAGATGCTAATCATACCAACAAGATACATCTTCTTTTCTTGCGTTTATCTCATAAGAACACAACAATTAAACGTGTTTAGCTTGTGGTAGTTCTGGGATGAGTGACCATTGGTAAACTTCTCATGGAGAGCGAGTGGTCAGGATAAATCACACTGGAAAGACTTGTGTTGGTTTGTGGAGACATCCGTCAATCTGGGAGTCGGGTTGTTACAAAATCCAAGCCTATTATATGTTTAAAAATGTCACATTAAACTATGATTTTACTCCAACTAACTATACCAAACTCAAACTCAAAATAATATTATATGTTCACTTACTACTTTTTTAGTTACACCAATATATTTTTATCTATATTACACATTAACCATACAACAATTTATTACAACTTGTATAAATTACACAACTTGAAAATTCGAATACATTAAAAGTATTATGGTAATGCTTAAATTTAAATTAAAAGATACCACAACTATATAAAACATACTACAACGTAGACATAAATATCTAAAATTCAAAACTCAAAATTTGTAGAATACAAAAATACAAAAAACTTACTAAGGACACAAAAAATAGGACGCAATTACCAGCGTTTGAATTGTTTTTAAAATAACAATAATTTACGTAACAAAAGAAAACGTCACGAAGTAGAAGACAAATGAATTAAATCTTTGTTTTTTGGGGCGCTTCTATTTGTGTCCTCTAATTTTAGTTGGGACACATACAATAAGGAGACTTCATGAAGCGTGGGCGGTACAGTTAGACACACAAATTACTGTGCTTCATAGCATTAAAAAATGTTTACTCTTGCTTTTTTTTTTTTGTAGTGATATATTGTGCCCACGATGAGATTGATATTTTCATTTCCTATTATGTCATATTCTTATTAGTTATTTGTCTTTTATTTATTCAATTTTTAGAATTTTCATATTATGCAATTTTAGTTATTAATATTAGTTGAACTATTAATTTATTAAATATATATCATAATATATTAAGTATGAGTTGTAATTCATTAGTTGAAGAATCGATGGCGTGCATCCCTATTGAATAGAATGAGCGGAGAGCGCAAAGTCATGATTTTTGGCATATGAGGTGTTCATAATTATCATCAATTTAAATTAGTTATAGTACTAGATGGAGTAATTTGTTCGCACAAAAATATTCAATTAAGACATGTATCTACATAAAATAATAAGTATGTTTTCAAGAGGCGTGGGGCACATTGCAGCGACACAAGGGGCACGAGTTATGAATGGACAGCCACTCTAAAATGCAATTTTCATGGAATACATGGCCGCAATGCACTTGCTTGCCGCCGCCTGACCCAAAGCCCTCCACGCAGACCGCGCATTCGCCACCGCCTCCAGCCATCGTCGGCATCTTCTCCACCGTGAGCCGGGCAGCGGCCGCCCTTGATTGAGCTTCAAGGTCACTCTTATTCCGCTCTGATGTTGAATCTTCTAATTCAGGCATCGTTAAAGCTAAGTCGAGGTCGAACGCTTCATCCATGGCAAGTAATATTGCTAATTAGGTTGAATTGATAATTTAGGGTTTAGGACTTATGGGATTCTAACTATTTATAGAAAAGATGATGGCCTTTGTGAAAAGTAGATAGAAGCGTCGTGGCAATGAGGAAAAGGTAAATGCTAGTTGTAATACAATATGATGTATGGTTTGACGACATAAGAGAATAAGGTTTGAAGTGTGTGTCTTATTCTATATAACGCGTCTTAATTTGTAGTGTGAAAAGAAAACCTTAATCAATTTTCTATTTGGACTTCTTTCTTACTCTATATTAGAATTTGAAGTGTGAAAACCTTTGATCACTTTTCGGTTTGGTCTTCTTTGGGGACGTACGTCACTCGTGTGACGCCAAAAGCAAGAAATGTTTTTAAAAGCTATAAATTCAAATGTTTTTTTCTAATATTTTACAACTATAAAATTATTTTTTAATTATTTACAATAACAACTAAATTTTGAGTCTTTTCGTATTAAAGTAGTGTTAGTACATCAATACTCACTCTACAGGGACCGGAAATCACAAAATATGGTTATTTAATGGAAAGATGTGAATACTTGTAATTATAAAGATAAAACAAAATATTGTTATTAATTTTCGAAGAGATTGTTAAATTAGCCAGAGTAAATTGACCTAAGATTAATTTAATGGTGCTTATGATGCTTGTATTTCTCTTGTTCCTACAAGAACAACTAAATTTGTCTTGTTTAGATATATTGGATTTGCTTTTTGTTTTTTCAACTAACATAATTTTGTAAACATAAAGGTTCACATTATAGTTAGAAAAGTTACATGGTTTATCTTTGAAGGACCAATAACGATGGTTATCTTCCACTGTCTGCATTTCAGAAAATTGACTATGAGCGTCAAGTTTGACTTCAATCCATTCATATATTATACATAAATTATTCACAATCGTCAAGTTTGTCATCTTGCGCGCGAGTTAATATATTGTTATCATGAACTTTTTAAGGTTCATTTAATGTTGATGACTTGATATATTTAAATGACCGGTTCAGGTATTTCACAACTTTTTGTAATTCAGTCATGTTCTATTATTAAATTCTTTATTTAACTAGTGGCAATTCTAGTGATGATGTGGTGGCATTACTAGTAATGATGCTGTTGATGTGATACTACATTTAATTAAAATGAGATAATGAACGACATACCAATAGCTAACGAAAATAGGAGTGCTTATTCACTCGGTTCCGGTTATAATCGGATCGGTTGACCGGTTAATCAATTACAAAATTTTCTAAATTCAAAAATTGGAACTGGAACCGGAGCCGGAAGTGAAACTGATCGGCTCCGGTTTGGAACCGGTCGGTTAACAATCGGTAGATTAAGAACCGGCTGGTTCAGCTTGAAACCGAAGAACCAGTTTGTCATTTAATTTTAATTCAAATTTTTTTAGTTTAATAAAAATTTAAATAATTCTATACCCAAAAAAATTAATAATCCAACATCTAAAAATATAACAATTCATGAACTTAATACCTAAAAGTACGAATAAATATAAGTCAAATAGTAAAAACTAACAAAGCAACAATATTCATCGTCCAATACCTAAAAATTTTAAATAATTAAATACCTAAAAAAGTCCAACATATAAAATATTCGATAAGTCAATACCTAAATTATAAAATAGGGTTAAGAAACTTAAATAATAGTAATAGTATATTAAGTTATATTAATATAAAATTATAAAATACTATAAATTAAAAATTAAATTAAAATTTAATCCGGTTCCCGGTTAGGAACCGGTCGGTACCGGTTAGAACCGGAACCGGTTTTATCAAAAAACTTGGAACCGGTCCTCAATTAACCGGTCGGTTCCGGTTCTAATTCCGATTAACCGAAAACCGAAAAACCGATTAAGCACCCCTAAACGACATACCAATTAGGCTGGGGAAAATTGCCAAAATGCCGGACTTATCATACCGAAAAATTATCTAAAATATTGAATTTTCGGTATACTTCGGTACGGCATGATACCTTCGGTAAGGTAAAAGTATGAATTTTCATATACCGCGGTATACTATGCATATCGGAATATAAATTAAGGTATATACAGTAAAATATAAATATAATTATATATAAAATATATTTTATATGTTTTTAATTATAAAATCTATTGTGAAATATAAATATAATTATGAATAAAATATATTTAATATAAATTTTAAATTATAAAATATAAAAACTCAAATAATCTATTTTCGTTGATGTTGAAAGTCAGGTATACCGCAAAATTATGGTAACCGAACTTCGGTACGATAAACCGAAAACGAGGTACAATATCGATATGAAATTTTACCATACCGAAAATAAGGTATACCAAACTTTGGTATACCCAAACTTTTTAAAGGTATGATTTTGTCGTATACCGAATTTACGGTAAGGTATATGGTATGGTGGTTTCGGTAAGGTATACCGTACCTACCCAACCCTAATACCAATAGTGGATCGCTAGATTTTATTTTTATATTTTTGGCCGTCTATAAAAATAATTTTATTGTGTATTTTTATCGTCAAATTAAAATTCATCCCCTAATTATTTAGGGAACTTTTTGTAATTTTTTTATGTTATTATTCTATATTACTCCAAGTAAGATTATTTTTAATGAACGAAAAAAATTATATTAATACTAGATTTTACATGAACATGTAAATATATTACGCACTTTTACAACAAAAACTATTTCAAAATAATTGAAATATATGAAAACGTAATTTGGCTAATACTTCCTATGTTCAATAATAAAAGTCTTATTTTGTCATTTTCGTCCAACACCCAATAAAAGTCTCATTTTATTTTTATCACAAATGGTAAGTAGGCTTCATATTTCATCAACTTATTCCACTCATATTTTATTTGAAAAAAATAATGTATAGAAGTGAGACTCATTTTTTTTTATATTTTCTAAAATCTGTGCTAAAAATAAATAGTAATCTTATTATGAGACGAGGGAGTAGATTTTACTTTGAACTTCGTAATTACTCCTGAGAATTCATAAAAAAAATAAATTTAGGCCTATTCATTTGTAAGTTCGGCCCAAAGAAATAAGAAGCAAGCTGATAGCGTCAGCCCAAATCTGTGATTTCAAAAATCCCTAAAACTAAAACCCTAGCTGCTCACAGACATAATCACAATCCGCCAAATAACTTCGCAGATCGCAGCGGCGACAACACAAACAACCATGGGTGAGTGCCACACTCTCCCCATCCCTCCGTCGTGCATTCCTTCGTCGTCCGGATCCTGACTGATTTTTCTTCGGATTTTCAGGCGCCTACACTTATGTATCGGAGCTATGGAAGAAGAAGCAGTCCGATGTGATGCGGTTTCTGCTTAGGGTTCGCTGCTGGGAGTACCGACAGCTTCCTGCTGTTGTGCGCGTCACCCGCCCCACCCGCCCCGATAAGGCCCGACGCCTTGGATACAAGGCCAAACAGGTAATATAGTACCTTCTTATTAGACCTAGTGGCGTTTCTTAAAAGGTTAATTTTATGATTTATGTGTTCTCTGTTATTCATTTGCTATATCTAATTGAATTTATGGAGATTTAGATAATGTAGTTATTTTTAGGTTAATGAATTACATTTTCCCCTTGTCCCTAGATTGTGTATCTAGCTTGATAATTGAATTTGATACTATTACTTAGCTTGAATGATGTAACTATGCCTCCATCATAATGTACTGTGTTGCTAGATGCTTAAGAGTGAGAAATGGTGCTGCCAATAAGTGTTAGATTCGTGAATCAGAATGTCAGTGATGAATGTATATTCTCAAAATTTATATTTCTGGGGATGTTTCAACGAGTTGCTGTTTTGTGTAAATGTCATTTGGTGTTGATATAGAATGTGAAGTATGGTTATCAGTTTAGGTTTGAAATTTAGCTCAAGTTATGAGATCATAAAATAGATTTTGTTTTGTTTTTTCTATTTGAATTTGTAAAACCATTATCCCTTTGTTGCAGGGGTATGTTATTTACCGAGTTCGTATTAGACGTGGTGGAAGAAAGAGGCCCGTCTCAAAGGGTATTGTGTACGGTAAGCCAACAAATCAGGGAGTTACTCAGTTGAAGTTCCAACGCAGCAAAAGGTCTGTTGCTGAGGAACGTGCTGGCCGTAAATTGGGCGGCCTAAGGGTTCTGAGTTCTTATTGGATAAATGAGGTTTGTATTTAGACTTGCTCACACATTTAATGCCTGCATTATTTTTGTTCTCTTCCTACAAGTATGTCAAAACACCAAAATATGATTTGATTGTCTTGTTGGCTTCAATAAACAATTACTCCTGTACATCATGCATGATCACGTGCTTTCTTATGAATTGAGTTATTATATCTTTTGGTACTCTCATTAACTATAAATAAGTGCTGATAGTTTTATAAATTTTATTTTGACTATACTTTTGCTAAGCTATATATGGAAGAATGTTCTTACAAGCTACTGAAATAAAGTTTTATGTATCTGTAGTATTGTATAAACCTACTTATTCTCTGGTGGTGTCTTGAAACTCAATTTGATCATTTCAGGACTCTACTTACAAGTACTTTGAAGTAATATTGATTGATCCAGCGCATACTACTATCCGCAATGATCCACGGATCAACTGGATTTGCAACCCAGTCCACAAACACAGAGAGCTCCGAGGACTTACATCGGCTGGAAAGAAGTACAGGGGTCTCAGAGGCAGGGGCCACTTGCACCACAAAGCTCGTCCTTCAAGAAGGGCCACATGGAAGAGAAACCAGACCCTTTCCCTTCGCCGTTACCGTTGACCTTGAACATTTTTTGGTTTTCGATATACAACTGCAACTATTGTTTCTGTGTTGTAGGAGTTTCGCACAATCTTTGAGGCAGACGTTTGGTTATTTTATTAAATGAGTATTGCAGAATTATTGGTATTGAACTATACTCTTGAGTCTTGGTTTTCTTTAAAATCATACCTATTAACAGTTTGTTGCTGTTGATTTAAGTTAGTGGTTTAACCGCAGTTAAATGTTAAGTTGTGTGTTCATCTTCATATCTGAGTTATAATCCAATAAAACACGTTCGTTGAAAGTACACAGCATTTCCAACTCAAACGTAGTAACAAGAATAAAACCATTAACAAATTAACAATATTAAACACATTAGCTAGGAAAATCTTATTCATTTGAGCCCAAATTAAATTGTTACATTTAAATTCAATCGGCCACACAATTTCTTATTTGTGAAGTGTGAGAGATGAGCAATGATGAATGTAATCATTATGCAGACATTTATAAATAGAAGGAAGTAGTGTTGTGAAGGAGGGCAGTAAGAATTCGGTTGCCAGCCTCAGTAGGATGAGCACCATCCCAGAACAAGTACTCGTTTCTATTCCGACATGGTATTGTATCTTTGAAACACCTCGGCTTTGTTCCATTTGAACCATCTCGGCCCCCACAACAGGCTTCGTCCTTCACCTTGAACCCTGCATCATCCATCAAAAGTTAACTCATTCCCACAATAAAAAAAGTTTCTATTTAAACCAAACATTAATCTTCAATTACCGTAGGCCTCAGCATTGTCGAACAAGGTTGTAAACACTTGAAACGACGGTGCATAGCTGAATGTAGATCCAGGGTAGTTCGACTTGAGGTCGTGCACAACAGATTTCAGCTGTGTATTAAACATTGCTACCATGTGATTTAATGTGGCGTTACACTTCATGTTGTGAATTCTTATAGGGCTGCAACCTATAGGCGACGCCTCTAATATCAAGAACTTCCTCAGCCCTAAACCTTGGATTTCCTGCGTTGACAAACAACTTCCAATCGGTGTCCAGAAGTAACTATTAAGACAATTTGTTAAACA
>JAOWBI010000064.1:576442-587426 GCA_028566235.1 Salvia elegans | reverse complement strand
GATGAAATATTATTTTAAAAATAATATTCATATATTTTGTAGAAAAACATGAAAGTTAAATAATTCATATATTTAGTGAGATAGTGTTTCTTTATGAGATAATATTGAGGTATTTATGGAAGAGTTTACAATAATTGGTTAATAAATAAAAATATTTTTTTTAAGAGCATAATTATGGATGCGTTAAAATTATAGTTGGATTAATACGAAGTAGTATATTGGAAATTGACGCAGATGGACTATACTTATACCGAAAATTATTACTTAACTTTTTTTTTTAAATGAAATGTTTACCACTGCTCTTGGTAGCACTATAAGACCAGAGGCTCCAGAGCCAGAGAAGATTTTATTCATATCATTTCTCTGTGAGAAAGAGCAGTGAAGGACATCGATGGCGGAATTCAAACAGAAAGCTTTTGGTTTGGCAGCGACAGACACCTCCGGCGTTCTCTCTCCATTCCATTTCTCTCGCAGGTATTCACATATGCTTGCGCTTCCGTGTGTGCTCACATTCGCGAACCAATCGCTGTTGGAACAGCGTGATTCTAGATATCGAGATAGACTATTTGCTATATGCTTATATCGATGTATAGATTTGAATCGGCTCTCTGCATGTTGCTTCAATTTTTTTTAGCTAGTTTTGCTTTTTCGCTCTCGATTGGTGGATGCTCTTTCCGTTTTTGACAGATTGTTGATGTTCATTGATTGGAATGAGTTCGTGTTCATCAAATTTTAGGCTTAATTTAGTGTGTATTCGTTGACAATTAGTAGATTACTCAGTTTTGTTTCTGGAAACATCGATTATGTTAGACTCCATGGAATCGTTGTGTAGATCATTAATCTCCAATTGAAACATCTACAGATTGGTACTCTTTTAGGTGCTAGATAGCGACAGGTGCGACTGATTGTTGGTGCTGCTCTCTGTTTCGTTGATTATTTCAATTCTGGATATTTAGGGGATGTTGGTGTGTGATATGACACCACTCATGATCTGTATAATAGTACTTACCACTACGTGAATTTGAAAATGAATTGAGACATTTTGATGTTATGGCTGACAGGGATAATGGAGATGACGATGTCACAATCAAAATACTCTACTGCGGAGTTTGCCATTCTGATTTGCACAGTGTGAAGAATGATTGGGGACTCACTCGGTATCCTATTGTGCCAGGGTATGGTTAAATTTTGTGAATACCTTGTTAAAGCCACTTATGAAGTTAATCTGCTTAGGTAGCCTTCATTTTAATTGTTTAATGTTGGCAATGTTTGTTGCAGGCATGAAATTTCTGGTGTTGTGACCAAAATTGGCAGCAATGTTGAGAAATTCAAGGTTGGTGACAGAGTCGGGGTTGGGGTGCTAGTGAACTCATGTAGGACATGTGATGTCTGCCAACAAGACCTGGAGAGCTACTGCCCTAAAATGATATTCACATACAACTCCACCGATAAAGATGGCACGACAACATATGGTGGTTACTCTGATACAGTTGTTGTTGACCAACATTTTGTGCTTCGCTTCCCTGAGAACGTGCCATCAGATGCTGGTGCTCCTCTGCTGTGTGCTGGAATCACTGTCTACAGCCCAATGAAATACTATGGAATGACTCAGGCTGGAAAGCATTTGGGTGTTGCTGGACTTGGGGGGCTTGGCCACGTTGCAGTCAAGCTCGGGAAGGCTTTTGGCCTGAAAGTTACTGTTATCAGTACCTCGCCGAGAAAGAAAGATGAAGCCCTAAACAAGCTTGGTGCTGATGCTTTTGTTGTTAGTACTGATGCTGCTGATTTGCAGGTAAATAGCACTACTATTTACATTATAAAACTCTCGCAAACTAGACTAACCAATCTCTTAGAAAAAGCTTATTACTTTCTCTCTGAGATGGATTAGATCATGCAGTATGCATCTTAGTAAAACTTCATTGTTGCAGGCTGCAACCGGCACAATGGATTTCATCATTGATACCATTGCTGCAGTTCATTCGTTGGCTCCATTGCTAAGCCTGTTGAAGATGAATGGAAAACTTGTAACAGTGGGATTGCCCGATAAGCCCCTTGACCTTCCTATTTTCCCTCTAGTTTCTGGTAAAATCACTTGCTACCTTCGAACACATACATTGCCAGATTACATCTTTTCCATGCCATCTCTGCTCTGATTAAAAGCACTTGCTGAGAAGCTGAGATTTCAACTCTGTTTTTTTTTCAGGTCGAAAGATGATTGGTGGAAGTGACTTTGGTGGTATTAAAGAGACGCAGGAAATGCTTGACTTCTGTGGGAAGCATGGCATAGCAGCTGACATTGAACTGATTCGTGCGGACGAGATAAACGCTGCTATGGAACGACTTGCCAAATCTGATGTTAGGTACCGTTTTGTGATCGACATTGGAAACTCCATCAACAATCTCTGAGATAGGTTCCCTGCATCGAACCAAACAATTTATCCGTTTATGAACTCTATCAAAACATTCTCCTTTATCATGGTATTTCATCAAGAGTTAGAACATTGCTTGAGATGTTGTCAAGATACCAATTGCTATGAAATCCATCATATTTCGCTCCTATCTTGCATTTTACTATTGTCACGCCATATGATATTATGCAGTAGTGTAAACAATAAAGTGCTGAAACTGCAAAATGCAAAATGCACTTTATCTTATGCTCAATTTAGTGCTTGTTTAGAAGCAAATGTTTTTGGTTAAAATAAGGTTCCGGCTATAGAATATTTAGAAGTAGTACTAATATGCTTTCTCAATTTATCTAAGATCTGAAATTTTAATTCAAGTTGTTATAAATTTTAATGAAAAGGTAATTTCTTTGAATGCTTCATATTCTAGCGCCATCCCTATATTCCTAAGTACAAGGCCAATATTAGAGATATATCGTGTAGCGACATGCATGCGAAGCTAAAACCCTAATAAATTGAAAAATTGATTGACAAAATCAACCATTTCTGTTGTTTGAGTATTAGGTTCGTGACGAATAACATAGACATCTATAATTTTTGTGTAGAATGTTGGATAAAATAGTTGAGACAATGGATTCTACTTTGAAGTACGTAAGTAGTGGGCATTGAGATATCTATTTCCTGAACAACTAAGAAATATCTAGCCTATGTTAACCCACACTATTGCTACACATTTATAAGTATAACAGCAAACATTTTAATTCTCAATGTTTCATTTTCTTTTCCCATATCTATATTTTAGAGTTGAAAGAGAATACGTAGATAAAAGATATGGCGAGGTGTTGTGAAAAGTTAGAATGATTATGGGTACGGTGAGAGAGGGAGGTATTTTTAAAGGTGTATTAGTATGTGTTAACTTTTAGAAATTAATGCAAATCAAATACACTTTCATTTATATAAAACTTGTATCATCCTACTCCCTCTGTCCCATAAAAATATATGCAATTAGTATGACACGAGAATTAATATAAAATTAGTAAAGTAAAAAAAAGAAGAAGATATTTAGTGAAAATAGTGTTAGTGATAGTGGAGCCTATATTATTAGTAGTGTTTAATGATTGTATAAGTTGTAAATAAGTTGATGTACATGAATAATAAATTAGTATAATTTTGTTGAACTTGGAATTAAAATTCTCTGTATATTTACTCTTCTTTGACCATTGTATATTTACTCTTCTTTGACCATCTTCTTTCCTTGTTCCCTCCACTTATTTAATACCCATCATCCATTATTTCAAGTTAGTGTTTTTGTTCTAAATGCAAACCTACAATCATCTTGTGCTTTGCACATATTCCTATTTTTATTGGCTTTTTATAAAACATCCACTTATTTAATACCCATCATCCATTATTTCAAGTTAGTGTTTTTGTTCTAAATGCAAACCCACAATCATCTTGTGCTTTGCACATATTCCTATTTTTATTGGCTTTTTATAAAACATCAAAACATAGTATATCCATATATAAATATAAAAGTCACCATAGATCCCATCTATTATAAAAAGAAAGTCATATAATAACAGGAAGACAAAAACATTCGCCCGTCCGAATCAAAAATGGGGTCGGAATAACCCGCCGGATGAAAGTTTCTATTTTTCTCACGCTTTGTGGAAGTGACCTGTCAGGGTGGATGTTACTGGACTAAATGACCTGCCATGGTGAGATTTTTTGGACAACGCAATGTTTGTATAACATCCATAACTTCTTCTATTGAACTCCGATTGAGGCCTGTAAGGTACCCACACGAAGCTCTTTCAGAGACGAAGAGATTGATATGCATTAGGGGCTGATTGGACTTCAGAATCGCCAGCAGAATTGCCTCGAACTAAGGTTGTTGTACATCCACATATTTTATACTCCATCCGTCTCATAATAGATGTCACACTTTCCTTTTTAGTTTGTCCTACAAAAGATATCACATATCCATTTTGGAAAAATATTTTCTTTCATATTAATATAAATATATTATTTTCTCTCTCTACCTAATACACAAAATAACATCTTCTAAAATCCTGTGTCATTCCCTAAGTATGACATCTATTATGGGACAAATGGAGTATCTTTTTTCAATAATTTTTCAACAAACATGTCAAAATACCAAAAATATAGAAATGTAGTCATAATCATGTCTAACAAAGACAAAGTATAATCAAAAGTCATCCATGGCTACTCTCTAATACCAAGCAAAATCCAAGTATGTCACTACTCCCCAAGGCCCGCTCGAGCATAAAGCTCTTCCCAATCTTCTCAAGCCCGTCGTGCAGCCCGGATGCCTCTGCCACGAGCTTGAGGTCGTACACCCTAGGGCTGAAGTGCATGCGCACTAGCGCCATGAAGTCCACAAGCAAGTCAGGGAGGGGCTGCTGCGTGAGACTCTTGATCATGAATCCGAGGTCGTAAGCACAGTGAAACATGACCCACGTGGCGCAGAGGCTGATATCCAACATCATGAATTCCGATGCGAATTGCTTCGAGTCGACCCCCAGGGTACGATTGAGGGAGAAGTCAATGCCTACGTTTTCGAGGAGGGCATCGGAATGCGGATTGTGTCAATCACATTTATAGTCGAAATCCGAAAAGTTGAATTCCCATGCGCCGATGCGGCAACCTTCATGGTGAAGCCAAGTTGGATAAGACAGAGATTGTCGATCAGTCGGGAGAGAGGGTGGACAAGAGCTCTTTTGGGATGTTGATCAGTCGGAAGATGGTATCAGGGAACTCCGTATCCATTGATAGGATCAGGAACAACGACAAGTAATGTTGAATGAGATCCATTTCGGTCGTTAAATTGCTAGCCTGGACTTTGCAGATCTCCATTTCTCCCATTGAATTTTCGAACGAGGGTTTAGAAGCTGTTTTTGAGATTGAGGGGGGTTTTCTGTAAGAGGTCTTGTAAAAGAGAAGGGATCGAGTGTAAGAGAAGTGTTTAAATTGATGACCGTTGGCTCAATCCTAAATTATTTACGGTTCAAATACTCTTAATAATGGATTTTGTTTTTTTTTTTAATCGACGATTGTTTTTTCTTGTAAGAGCGTCTCCAAGGAGGAAAGGTAAATGAAAAAGTAATATCCTCTGTTTACCTTCTCAGAAAGTGAAATATATCATTTCAAAAATTTATTAGGGTGCGTTTAGTACTATGAATTTGTAATTGTGATGTAGCTTGTAACTGAATTAAAGTTATACTATTTTTAATTCATTTTCAAATAGTATGTCAAGTAAAATCAAATAACTGATATAAAATTAAAATCTCAACTATAATGAGAAAATGACCAAAATGAGAGTTTAAATATAGTATAATTGATTGTTAAAATAAATAAAAGACGAAAAGGATAAAAACAGTAAGGCCCAATTATAAAAAAAGGCCCAATTATTCATGATTCAAACAATGTAGTATAACTTGAGAAGCGCCAAAATTCCAAAACCACAACTGAAATCTCAACCGCTTCTCTCTCCACAAACTGCCATGGCGTCCCTCTTCCCTTCCGCCCTCCTCTTCCTCCTCCTCCTCTCCTCCGCCTCCTCCGCCGCCAATTCCCCTATCAGAACCCGCGAATTTGACGACATGCTTCAATCCCTCCGCAGCTACGGCTACACCCTCTTCACCAACGGCATCGCCACATCCGATCTCAAATACGAGCTCCTCTCCGCCGCCTCCGCCGCAGCCGACTTCACCCTCTTCGCCCCCCGAGACGAGCTCCTCTACGCCCTCGACATGGCCGCCGACGCCGCCTTCTACGTCAGCACCCTCCGCTACCACGTCATCTCCAGCCGCCACACCTTCGCCGGCCTCAAGAACCTCTCCTCCCCCTTCCTCGACACCCTCCTCCCCGACTATGCCGTCTTGATAGGAAAATTCCGCGACGTCGACGCCGACAGCGACCGCGCCTCCGTCGGCCTCATCGTCAACGGCGTCCGGATCGCCTACCCGGACCTCTTCCTCGGCTCCAGAATCGCTGTCCACGGAATCGAAGGAATCCTCCTCACCGGACTCAACATGAGCCGCGATCTCGAATACGGCTCCGGCCATTTCCCCCCTCTCGAATCTCCGGCGCCGGCGCTCCACCCAATTCCTACTCCGCCGTCGAACGAATCGAATATTCCGGCCGAAATGCCCAATTCTCCGACTCCGGCGCTGGCGCCGGTGATCGAGAATATTCCGGCGAAGGGGATTCGGAAGGCTGATACGCCGTCTCCGCCGGCGTCTACTTTTGTTGGGATGATTCCGGCGAAGGGGATTCAGAAGGCTGATGCGCCGGCTCCGGTGGAGACTGGGAATATTCCGGCGCCGGAGACTGACCGGAATGATGTGCCGGCGGCGGCATCTCGGGAATGGGCTGCGACGCCGACAATCTCACAGGAGCAAATGGAGAAGATGAAGAGGCTGGGCATGAAGACGCCGGGGAAAAGGCTGCGGAAGGGGCGGCGCCGCCATCGGAGGCGTAAGGAGCTCCGTGATCTGTAAACTGCTTGGGCTGTATTGGAATAATCCGGATATCTTGGGGTCAATGTGTCATTTCTTGGATTTACAAAAATTGGATTCTTGCTTGACAAAATATTTAGTGCTTCTCTTCCTTTCAAAATGCTTGCTGAATGTGAATTTTTTAGGATATTGATCACTATGCTCATCCAAAATGTTACATCCTCTTTCCAATTTTAGTCTTTTTATCATATATTTGGTAGTATTTTATATCGAACTGTCCTACAATATACTTATATAGATTATTAAACGAAAGGAAATTAAAGAATAACATATAGAGCAACATGACTTGCATATAAATTGATAGCTCATTTGTGCTTAGGAGGAAACATATATTGAGATGATGAAAACAAATTAACAAAGAAAGGTGCAAAGTAGGATTTTATTGGTGAAAATGAAGATTTAATTTAAGTGAGGGCGTCGCAATAGCCACGAAGAATGTCTCCTTGTTGAGTGGAATAACCAAGAGAGCTCATCATTTCGGGCCAGCAATCATGCTGGATGATTCTTATGGCCTTGCAACAGCCCGGCCCGAGATACGTCTCTCCGTTGAGGAAAAACATGACAACTTCAGTGGTGCAAGACTGGAGGTGGAACATAGACTCCCAACAGCTTGTTCCTTCCACCTCCTCTAGCATTCGGACCGCGACACACGTCGACAAACAAAGGAGAGCTACGGAGATGAACTTCAACGTGGAATATGCATATGCCATTGTGTATTAGTAGTATGTGTCGTGTATAGAGAGTTGTTGCCATCGGAGTTATATATTGTTGGCTTTGAGAAAGAGAGACATAAATTTATGTCTAGATAGCCAAGGGACACTGCGGTTTTCTTGTAGTAACTGATGATATGAATTTATTATGCAAATTCATTGATTAATCGACGATTCATTAATCAATTTTTTGTATTTAGTGAATTAGTAATGGGCCGATTAAGTGTTTTAGTGTAAGGGCCCAAGATTATGTAACCCATGCTTTTTACATTGAAAGGCCCAAAATATAAAGCCCAAACCCTTTCTTCTCTCTAATCTCTCTCGGTGTAAACAGGCCAAAATTAGGAAGCTTAGCAATGGGATCGGAAAATCTACCGAGGAAGGAGGCGAACGTGCTCCGGGGGCACGAAGGGGCGGTGCTGGCGGCGCGATTCAACTCTAACGGCGAGTATGTCCTTAGCTGCGGCAAAGACCGCACCATACGCCTGTGGAATCCCCACCGTGGATTGCACATCAAGACCTACAAATCGCACGGCCGTGAAGTCCGCGATGTCCATGTCACAGGGTGCGGAACCTATACGAGTAGATGTTGGCGTTTTTGTTAGATTTTTTTTTGCTACCTTTTACATGCTCCGAGTGTGTGTTTTGAAATTATGATTTTGTTTGAAACAGGGATAATTCGAAGCTCACCTCGTGCGGAGGCGATCGGCAAGTGTTCTACTGGGATGTGGCCACTGGTCGTGTTATTCGGAAATTTCGCGGGCATGATAGTGAGGTCAGTTTAATCTGTAGCATCTTTGGCGGTTGAATTGGTTTTATGAATTTATTCTGAGAATTAGGGTTTGAAATGAAATGTGCAAGTGGAGGTATCGCATTTTCTGCCCTGCATTAGTAGTAGGTAAATAAACTTCGTAAAATCTACCTTTTGGAGTTTTTCTGGTGATATGCCGAGATTCTAATTCGTAACAAATCCTTCTTTCTTCACAATGTGTCTTCTGTGATCATTCACAATTATATTGTAGCAATTGCGGAACGAGAAATTTTCAAATGTATATCTTCGTTCACAATAGTAGCTGGAGGAGTTGATAAGACTGTATGTGTGTGTGTTTCAAAAGGACGGTAAAATGGGGGTGATGCATTTCAAATTCTTCATTCGTAAAATAAATATGGACACAGGGATAGACTGATATAAAAAATGGAATTATTTAGTTGATATTCCTCTACCTTGTTACCAGGTGAATGCTGTGAAGTTCAATGAATATGCATCAGTGGTTGTCTCAGCTGGTTATGACCGTTCATTGCGTGCTTGGGATTGTCGATCTCAGAGTACCGAGCCTATTCAGGTTCGTTGTTTTGTGTTTTAAAGATGATACCAGCTACCTCTGATTTCATTACGTTAATAATTTTCTCTGTGCTTAAACTTCCTGCTATTTGTGTTTTAAATTTCCAGATCATTAATTTTGACCAAACAGATATTTTGGATGGCTCTGCAGATTATTGATAGCTTTGCAGACAGCGTCATGTCTGTTTGTTTAACAAAAACTGAGATTATTGCTGGAAGTGTTGATGGGACTGTTAGAACATTTGATATTCGAATTGGTAGGTATGTGTCTTTAAAAAAAATGATAACACCTTATGAGCCTGTCTGTGTGTGTGTTCATTTTCTCCTCCGCAGCCCGTCAATTGCATAGCTCATTGCTTATCCAGGATCCTTTTCATCCATGATTGCTTGCGATCTAATTTTGACCTATTCATTATGTAAACAGAGAAATATCTGATGATCTTGGGCACCCCGTGAACTGTATTTCCCTCTCAAACGATGGCAACTGTGTATTAGCCAATTGTCTTGATTCGACTTTAAGGCTTTTGGACAGGTAAATGCTGCCTAGTTCATACGTATGTAAATGCTTTAGGTCTTGAGTGTTGTTTCTCAAATAGATTCCTCCTGTCACAGATCAACTGGTGAATTGTTGCAAGAATATAAAGGCCATACTTGCAAGGTTTTCTGTTTAAACTTTATGACATCTTTCTTCTTGTGATTTTTTACAATACAACCAACAACATATGAAGGCCATCAGCTTGATTTAACGTAGCTCATTGTTTTATCTTCGCCAGTCATTCAAGATGGACAGCTGCCTAACAAACTCAGACGCTCATGTGGCTGGTGGCTCAGAAGATGGTTATATTTACTTTTGGGATCTTGTAGATGCACGAGTGGTGTCCAGTTTCCGAGCTCATTCATCAGTGGTAAAATTGTTATTTCATGTTCTTGAGATACTTTCTTCATCTTGGTGTGCTTTTATTCATGAGCCAATGCAACTAGTTAAATATAAAGATTGTGAAGAAATTGTCCAATGACCCTCTACTTCTTGTTTCACATAGATAGAATTTCAATGTTTTTACTTGACTCATCTCTGTTTATAAAGCCATACTATAATGTTTGGGATGCTGCACACACTTTGTCGTGGGATCACTCGACATATTTCCTAATCTCAGCTCCCCTCATTTATTCTATTGTCCATCTTTGTTTTTGCTTGTTGGTAGTTATATATTTTGCCTGGTCATTTTTTGGCCCGACAGGTAACCAGCGTGAGTTATCACCCAAAAGACGATTGCATGATTAGTGCCTCTGTTGATGGCTTGATTCGGGTTTGGAAAGCTTGAAATGACGACGAGTAGAAGGCAATGAGGAACGTCAATTCGCCATTGCCTTGTTATTTGGCCTCGACGTATGGTGGCGATTGCTGAAAGTTTCAGACTTATGGTGGCGATTGCTGAAAGTTTCATCCGATCCCTAGTGAAGAACTGCCAAGTTTTATCAATACAGAAGCATTTTTTTTACAGCATGGTTCTTGTTTTATTAGCTCTTCTCTATTTTTTTTCTTTTTATTTTTCTAATTTCCTTCTCTCTGTTTGCGAGGGTACATTTGAACTTGGTACTTCGTCATATGCAAATGTAAAATCGAAGCTAATGCAACCCAAAAAAGAAAAAAACTTGTGGTTTCTATGATATTTTTATGTGAATTGATTCTATCTCATTTCATTTTATAGGACCTTCGAGAAAAAATTTAGGCATGGTCAACTTAGATATTGTGATGTGAGCATTTCTTTTACCTAACGTTTCATAATGTGTCTTTTTTTTATAATTCCATGATGAAAAAACAAAGTTTTCCATTACATAGGAGAACAATGTAAAATTATGTTTTCGAAAATAGAAAAATAAAATCATGGCTCAGATTTATTATACTCCATGAATGATGAAAATCTATATAAGTACATCGTAAAATCTTTATAAGGTAAATTTATTACTATCAGTTTTCCAGCTTTAAAG
>JAOWBI010000064.1:506331-517069 GCA_028566235.1 Salvia elegans | reverse complement strand
AGTGGATGCAGCTTTCTGCCCACACAAAACACACTCCCCTTATGTCTCACATATTCCAACACACACACTATTTACAAAAAAAATACACGAAATATGAAAATTTCAAAAAATTCCCGAAAGCCAATATTCGATACAATTTTATGGAGTATGTAAATAATCGAATAAAACTGAATGAAGAAAACAACAAGACATATACAGCTCAAAGAGTAGATAAAAAATTAACTCATTTAAAGTACTAGTAAAACTTATCTCTCAAACAAAACGAAAGATAGCATCCATTTCTTATTAAAGCAATGATAAATTAGCGAAAAAACTTGCATGAAATTTGCATATGCCCCTCTATTTTAAAAAATAGTTGGAAAAGATAAAGTTTGGATCATTTTGTATTTCTTCTACGACACAACTGAAAATCATACGTGAGCACTAGTATCGGTAAATTAAAAGATATTGTATTATTCATAAAGAATATAATATTGTTTCAATGAAAAAAATATCAACGAGCAGATTGATATTTTTCGCCCTGATAATGAATCTAAATTTCATAATTTTGACGAATGATTTTTTAACTTATGGCGTGACCAAGATATGACTGAAACATTAGAAATTTGTCAACGATTAACCCTTAAACGTTTAGTAATGCCATATAAATAAACCATCAATTTATGTTACCATCGAAATTTTGGTTTGTTACGACATCAGAACAAATAAATAATTAGTTGAAAAATCATAAAAGTAAATATGTTTATAATTTATAGACAAAAAGTAAAGCTAGTATACAAAATCCAATACAATTTTACAAATTTTTGGACAAATTACCCCATAAAAATTTTGCAACATTATAATGTGAAAACTCCCTATAAAACAACAACTACTACAATATTAGTGAGAGTACTAAAAGGAAAAAATGTCCGATCCCATCATCCTCCTCTTCCTCTTCCTCCTCCTCCTGAGCTCCGCCGAGGGCGCTCCCCTCCGGCAGAGCTTCTACTCGGAGAGTTGCCCGGGCGCTGAAACGACGGTGCGGAGCGTCGTTAGCAGGGCCATGGCGAGAGAAGCCAGGGCTGCGGCCTCCGTGATGCGATTGCAGTTCCACGATTGCTTCGTTAATGTAAAAATCTCAATTAATTGAAAATTATTTGAAGAGAGATGATTGCTTAATTGATGATCTTGTTTGTAGGGCTGTGATGGATCGCTGTTGTTGGATGAGACGCCGGAAATGGCGGGGGAGAAGGCGGCGCTGTCGAACATAAACTCGTTGAGATCGTTTGAAGTTGTCGACGAGATTAAGGATGCGTTGGAGATGTCTTGTCCCGGGATTGTTTCTTGTGCTGATATTCTCATCATGGCTGCCAGAGATGCTGTTTTCTTGGTAACTTTACTCTTTCTTTATCTTTCTCTCGTTTTTTTTTATTATTTATTCGATTGTTAGAGTTAAAGATTTACTAACACTGCTTTTATATTTGAATCATTGGCATTTAATACGATCTTAATGTGTATAGACTATAGTTAAATCTATAGATACCGGAATAGGGATAGATATTTAAGAATGTCTCATTCGAGTCATATAAGAATAAGAGCATTGGGATAAAGATAATCGAAAAAGAGATTTTTGTCGTTTATGGATCACATGGTTTAAGCTCATCGGGACAGAAATTTTCGTCGTTTGTTAAAGGGAATAAAGGTAGAAAAGCTATGTAGAAATTTAATTAATTCATAGCCTAGTTATAAATAATTAAGTCTCATTATCTAATCAAATCTACTCCATGAATATTTCAGAGTGATGGGCCAAAATGGGAGGTGAAGCTAGGAAGGCAAGACAGCTTAACAGCAAGCCAAGACGATTCAAATGATATAATGCCAAGTCCAAGGACAAATGCAACCTCCCTCATAGCTCTTTTCAACAAATTCAATCTCTCTGTGCAAGATTTGGTGGCCCTTTCTGGAACCCACTCCATTGGCCAAGGAAGGTGCTTTTCTATAGTCTTCAGGCTCTACAACCAGTCGGGGTCGGGCAGGCCCGACCCCGCCATGGACCCCCTATACTGGGCTGAGCTCAGCCGGCTCTGTCCGCTGGGGGGAGATGAGGAAGTGACTGGAGACTTGGATGCGACGCCTCAGAGATTCGACAACCAGTATTTCAAGGACCTCGTCTGGGGGAGAGGGTTTCTGAATTCGGATCAGACACTGACCTCGTTGCCAGAGACGAGGAAGTATGTCGAGATCTTCAGCAAGAATGAGAAGAGGTTTTTCGAGGCGTTGGTGGAAGGGATGATAAAGTTGGGAGACTTGCAGAGTGGGAAGCCTGGAGAGATTAGGAGGAACTGCAGGGTTGTTAATGGCTTTTCTTATGATCAATTAGTGAAAAGAAAGTGAGATTTATATTATTGATTTGTAAAAATTGTTTTTGGCATTGAATTATGAATAAAATATCTTGTTTAAGAAGTGCCACAGTAGTGACATTTGTAGGTATATATGATATGAAGATTGTTGGACACCAATAAATTGATTTCAAGACTATAGATGACATAAGAATTGATTACGCAAATATAAAAATCTGCTCATGGAATTCAAAGAAAATAATAAAATCTCAAAATTTATCCAAAACAAAATAGGCAAAACTCAAGGTTTTGTATCAAAACATTCGGCAAAGGATTCAAAATTATCTAAAACTCAATCAGTTATGAGAAGACATGAGCAGATTCAAAAGCATAAACGCAGAAGATGTCGATTATGCAGCAGCTGATAGTTTTGTTGCAGCAGACAGTTTAGACCTCTTCTTGGCCAAACTCTCGCTTCTCCTATCCCTCTGTTCCTTCATGCGAGTCGCAAGAAGCTTCTGGTACTCAGCAGCTTCTGACTTGGCCTTGACGATCCTCTTCTTCTTGTCGGCGATTCTAGCTCTCTTCCTCTGCAATGTCAAGGGAGTCACAAGCCTCTGAATCTTAGGTGCCTTGCTCACTTCCTTGCCTGTTTCAGGACACACAATTCACAATTCAAAACGTAAGATGTTGCCATGGGTAAGGTTAGTGTGGGCAATAGCCAATACATATGAATTGTGGTGAAACAAGTTACCTGATTTGGTGGTGAAAGTCCTGCGGTAAGTGTTGACGTACTTCCTCACGTCATCCTCCTTGTTAAGGTTAAACAGCTTGCGGATCTTTGAAGCCCTCTTGGGACCTCTCATCCTTGGCTTCTCAGTATCAGTGAGTCCAGGAAGCTCGTTGTCACCCTTCTTCACAATCACCAGATTCAAGACAGAGAGATCAGGGCTAACAATGCACCCACGGACAGACTTCCTTCTCCTTTCCCCAGTTCTTCTTCCGTAACCACGGAAGCAAGGAGTTCCTGATGAATAATCATGTTAGCTCTTGTATACAGTGGGGGGAAAATAAACCACATCAAGTAGACATCCAAACTATCATCACGGACCTCTGTGCAACAGAAGCCTGACACGGCCAGTAGTCAGCACTCCCTGCTTCATGGGGAAACCTTGCTTGTCGCAACCTCCCATGATCTTGAAGACGTAACCCTTGAACTCCTGAAATAATCAATCCATGAGTTAAACATGAGTTCATGAATAAAAATGTCTAATTTGATGATTAAAATGGAATTGACTGAATGGAGAAGAGCCGCACATCACCCATTGCTTCCCCATTGACCTCCTGCGAGATCCTCTTGTCCCAGAAAGCACGACTGCAATCATAGACAGAAAGTAATTTAATCCATTCTCATATCACATGATAACTCCTCTACACTAACTAGCAAGATTACACAAATCTCAGAAACACAATTACTATAAACATGACTAACATCTATACAAACTACAGCATTTAAATCGACACACTACAGAATCAAGCTCACATCATCAATGGATTACAAGCACCAGCACTTATTGGAGCAGTGGTTGATGTAGAATACAGTTATATGGTAGACATGTGTTCATCTGTATAAGACAGACATATGAACATAAAAGACCTACAACACAAGTTCAAATTTATTGTATTGCATATTTATGGGCCATTGATTGTACAAAAGAGAGATAAGACGCAAAAGCCATAACTTCAATCTAGCTAAACAAACATTATCACAGAGAGATTCAACAAATTGTATCAAAACAGGCATCGAGCAATATATAGCAATTACATTATCGCAATAATCAAACATTATAATTCCGACGCAAACACGTCCATCCACAAACAGCTCTATATTATCAAGCATTGAGGAATAACAGAATCAATTAAATAAAAAAACACTTACAGCTTGAGGTCATCGTCGATCTCAAGCTTCTTCTGGCATCCAGTCGTCGGGTTTGCGATGTTGAACTACACAGCAAAAAAGTAAATCACTTAATAACAAAACAAAAACGAGAAAACTCACACAAGAAATTCAAAATCACGGAGATTCAACAAATTCATGAACTCGAAATCGTAGAGAACCTTCATCTTCGCGGAGGCTGCGGAGAAAATCTGCTAATTTGAAACGCTCAGCCTGCGATTAGGGTTTAGAAGAAGGCGCATTTACATTTATAAAGGCTCAAAGCCCAGCCCATTTAGTTCTAACTAGAATTGATTTTGGGCTTGTAATTTTCCAATAACGATAGGTAAATTACTCATGTTATTTGCATATCTTAATTAAACTCTTTATTTTAACTGATATTTGAAAATTAATTTATTAATTTTTTATTTTATGAATATGTATCAATATAAATATATATACTTGACTTATCCCCCGTGCAATGCAACATAAGGAGATATTGGAGGTTTGGAAAATCTTTTTGTTTTCTAAAACTTTTATCATATCTACGATGCTCCAAATTATTACGAATACATTTCATGAAATTACTTTATTAACTGCACATACTTATATCTATTAAACAAACTAACTAATTCTTTTTCTATCTACTTTATCACAATTTGTTCAAGGCCTTGGCTTTTGTGGTCGTTGCAATATCCTCTGCCTCAAAATTTTGCTTGCGTTTGCGGTTGCCTTGTCATTCCGAAATGATCAATGGAGATTCGACGTCATATTTTTTCACGTTAGATGTGGCTAGCCATGTCAAGTGTCATCAGTAGGAAAGTGATGGTGATGATTAGCATAATAAGGCTTGTTGATGTTGTCCTTGCTGAGTTGGGCTCGCCCGTCGGCCCATAGTCGTCGTCTGTTGGTTGTCCGTCACTGTCCCCACCTGGGGCGTAAGGGTCAAAGGTCGTTGTTGGACTGAAATTTGAAAAAAAAAAATAAAAATTAGACATAATCTAGTCTCTCATATTTGTAAATGGAAGGAATACCACTTAACTACGATGATTTTGTCGTTGCAAAATATTTGGAGAATATATATGAACTGGGTAGCTTACCTAGGTGGTGGTAGGGCCGTGGGTGTGGCTGGAGGCGTCATAAGGGCCGGTGGAGGCGTCATGGGGGCGGGAGGAGGTGTTGTGGGGGTAGGGCTAGATGCTGGGAAGCGACAACTGCCGTGACCTGAGGCAATACGATGAAGATATATAGAGTATATATGTTAGGATATATATTTGAATTTTATTTAAGAGTAATTAATAAAGGTTGGATTTTAATTAATAAAAATAAGATAATACAACCTTGGATAATATTGTAAAAAATGTTTATATTACACATTGAACTTTAGATAGTTGAGATTGGACTTTAATTACTTAATGCAGATAAAGGGATGTAATGTCATATGCTAGTGCAGTTAATATTTCTTTATGGAAAAGAAATAGGTTAAGATTTTGGATAATTCTCTGATAACATAAAATAATATGTTCAATCAGAAATTTTGTAGCTTTATCTATTAACGTATTGAGAATCAAGTTTTACCTAATAAGATTTCTTAGACAATTAATTAATATGCATTTTCGATCAGAGATTTCCTACCTAAACAAATTAGAATTATTCTTTTGTCAGATAAAATATTACATAGTATATAAGAAATTTACTAGCTTTGTTTGATTATATGTGTACCAAGAATTGTTAACGCTGAGTCAAGATTCATCTTACTTGGATCAGTGTTGGTGATCCGTGCGGCCCCTCCGAACACACAGCTCGTAGCGACCGGATTCTTCCGGTAGTAGTCATTAAAAGCATACGAGGCGTGGTCAGCCACGGTGTTTGGCTCCCAGCACGCCCCGTTGGGTTGTATGGCGGAACAGTCTGTTCCGCCATACCCACAAGCATAGTCCAAAGCAACTTGCATAGCCGTCAGCGAGACCGAGGGGTTGGCTACGCACCAAGCCCCTCCGCCCGACTGCCCAGTGGCTGCCGGGTTCACCCCCGGCATGTCGTCCCTCCGCACCTCTCGAAAGGCCGGTTTATTAGATGGTTTTGTTGGTGCTTTCTCTGCACCCTTTGTGGCTAAAAGAGGCAAAAAAAAAAAAAAAAAAGTTCATGTGTCATGTTTTTTTTTTTCTTAAAAAAAGCAAGAAATGGCAAATGTTGTACCTGACATGAAGAGGAGAAAACATAGTAAAAACAGCATTTTGTGATGGACTATTTTTGGATCCATGGAAGCAATTTTAAGGGGGGATTGAGGTGGCTGAATGGAGAAGCTACCTCCATTGGCTTGGTGGGGTTTATATAGAATAAAGGGGGGGAAAGAATCATCAATTTCTTGTAGTGAAGAGAGAATGTAAGAAAACTTAAGGAAGGAGGAATTGGTGTTGTGGGAAAACTTGATGCCTAAATAGGGAAGCAAATGGGTTGTTCAGTTTATGTATTAATATGATGCTGATTTTATACTTTTTCTTTCTTTAATTTGTCTTTCACTGTTACATAGTACCTGGTCGAAAAAGCATGAAAGAGAGGCTATTTATTAACGATTATTATTATATATTGTATTTAATTTGTAGGAGAAAATAAAGGTGCCCATAGGAGAATTATAAGAGATGCTATAATCTTATTTCTTGAATTTTGAAAGAAGAAAGTGCTCTTATTTATAATATATACGGAGTATTTACTAACTTTGCATGGTTCAACTCTATTTTATAACCCTGAAAAGAACCGACAAAGAAAATTCAGGACAAGACAAAGAAAATTCAGGACAAAGTTTATGAGTATGCTATTACATTCATTACATAAATTATATTACAAGAAAATAATTAAACATAATCATACGACTAGGTGGCACCTCGGGCGAGCATGGGCACTAGGGGGACGCTAGGCACATTGATGGACCATCATTGGAAGCCTGTATCACATTATTGTTTTATTTGACTTAGGTTAGATATGCCACTTTACTAGCTTGGCAACATTTAAATACTTAGGTATAGCTTTTGAGAAAGTCTAGGAGTGATAACAACATCAAGAGGCTTCAATTTAGGGAGAGCAATTCCCAACCCTTCACTCATGTCAACTTTCTCCCCATCCGGCATCGACAAGTCGAAGCATTGGAGCAAACGAGCTAGGGTTAGTTGTACAACCTGCAGCCCGAACGTCATCCCAGGGCACATTCTCCGTCCCGAGCTAAACGGGATGAACTCAAAACATTGTCCTTTAAAATGCACCTGACTTTTCTCGTTTAAGAATCTCTCGGGCCTAAATTCATCCGGGTTGGACCAAACATTCGGATCCCGGTGCAACTTCCATAGATTAGCAACCAAACGCGTCCCTTTTGGGATATGATATTTGCCGATGCGACAGTCCTCAAGAGCCTCGCGAGGCCCTGATAAAGGGCCAGGTGGGTACAACCTTAGGGTTTCTTTGAAGATTGCTTGTAGGTAGGGGAGGTTGCTGATGTCGGATTCTTGCACAAATCTATCTCTACCCACAATTTCATCGATTTCGTCTTGGGCCAGTTTTATAGTCCTGGGATTGCTTAGGAGCAACGAGATTGCCCATATTATCGTCTCAGACGTGCTTTCGGACCCTGTCATGATCAGCATCTGAATATAAAATTAAAAATTAGTTAAACGATTGTCGATAATCTAATTGAAAATCATCATGCTTACAAGAATTGTGGCCTTGATGACGGTCTCCCTTGTGTAACGATCTACCATCTCGTTCTCCTCCATACTGTTCAACATCACATCCATGAAATCTGAGACACTTTGATCATTATTTAGCTTTTTTGTATGAATTCTTTCTTGAACCCAACCCTCAAGAACATTGTCTACTTCCTTGAATGTTTGTTTCATGCTTTTGATGTATCCTCCAATATCCAACCATTCAAGGGATGGGATTGCATCAGAAAAAACGAACACTCCACCGAGATATAATGCTTTCTTTATGGCTTCTTGAAATCCCACATTTTTGTCATGAGATTCTCTATACAAGCAAGCCTTATTAGTTAAAACTGGGATATTGAAACATGATATAGAGTAAATTAAAATGGTAGTAATAAAATGGACTTATCTGATTGTCTCACTAGTGAATTCACAACTGAAAGATTGCGTGTTTGAGTTTTGTTACTCATTTCATCTCATTTATTCGAAGCGAAATATTTCTTTTTTTATTATAAAAATTTATATTATGTCATTTTATATGTTAAGTTTAAAGAAAATAAAGTAAAAAATTATTTTATGTTTTTAGAAATAATATTTTAAGTGGAATATCATCTGAAAAAAAAAAGAAAATATGTCGCTAGTTTACATCAACATATTTTGTGTACCCCACAATTAATGCCTTCGGATGTCCTACAACTTTTGTGGTCTTAAAAATTTATATTTTGTGTGCCTTAATGACTATGGAGACCACAAATTGTGGTCCTAAAAGTTTATAGCTTGTGCACCCTAGGAAAAATGACTACGGATGTCTCAAAAAATTTGTGTTATGACGGTTCAATTAAAATTACAATTGCAGCCACGTGATATGTTCAACCAATTACGATTAATGAAATCTGAAAGGGAGAAGAAAGGAGAAGAGAAATGGTTGTAGTCCGTACAACTACAGTGCAATTATATTAGTTAATTAGACACACATACGCCAGTATATTCGGAGCACTGAATTTTTATTCTAGATTTACACAAAACTCTTCTTAAGAAACTTGTCTTAGTAGTTAATTAATTCTCTTAATAATAGGTTTACATATTTTATAAATTCAGAATTGAACATGAAAGTGTCTAAAGTTTTCACTTTACTTACTTCGAAAACGAGAATCTTTTCCCAACTAGCATCCTCAAGATGATATTGAACGTCAAGAGCTCAATCCGCTCACTCAACGCCACCGCCTCTTCCGGCCGGCTCATCGAGTACAGATCCTCGACGAACCGGTCGACCTCCTCCACCCGCACGTGGCCAAAGTCGTCGAGGCGGCGTGCGGTGAGGAGGTCAACGGTGGCCATCTTCCGGACATCGCGCCAGTAGGGCCCGTACTGCGACATCCCGAAGCTGGCCCCGTCGTAGCCCAAGTACTTCCCCACGGCAATCCTCGGCCGCGTCGCGAAGACGCGGTCGTTCGTGGTGAAGCACTCCCTCATCGCCTCCCAGCTGCTCACCACCACGCCGCGGTGGCTGCCGAGCTGCAGGGAGAACACGGGGCCGTGGCTGTCCGCCATGGCCCCGAGCACCCGCGCCACCGGGCTCGGGCCGTCGAGGAGGTGGAGGTGCCCTATCAACGGCCACGCCCCCGGCGGCTGCGGCGGAGTTGCTAATAATTTGTTTTTATTGGTAGATTTGAAGTGAAATAAAATCGTGTTTATTATTAGTGGGAATAGTAATAGTAGAATTGATAGAATGATTTTTGTGGTGAGAGAGAGGAAATCCATTGGAGCAAGATTTTGATTTTTCAGGATGAGATTTGAGCAATTAATTGCTCTCTATTTATAGAGTTTAATTTTCCTTATTCAGATGTTGCAAAATCTTTCATTTTGGTGTTTATCTTAATTAACGTGACAGATAAATTAGTGTCGCTATCATTTGGTAGTTAGGAGTGATAAACATAAGGTCTAAAATAAATCGTACCTACTGATATTTTGTACAATTGCATTTGATAAACGTTGGGTGAAACTGTGTCGTGGATTTTATGGCTATGAACCCAGCAATTTAACATGGTATTATTGATATATTTTGTTTTTTAGTGTTGGAATTCTTCCTCAGCGACTTTTCTTGAGATTTTCCACTTAGCCTTACGTTTTTGTGTTGGGAATTCTTCAATTAATAGCGACTTTTTTGTACATTTTCCCCGAGCCTCACGTTTTATGTTTTTACATCAGTACTGGTGACTTTTTATTTTCCCTCGCATACTTTTACTTTGTAATTTTGATTATAATCAAACTTTACATACTCTTTATGGAGTACAAGATACAACATAGTTTATATAATGGAGTATAATAGTAGAACTTTAATTCATTCTTTATCATCTATACTATATTAAATTTATTTGTTAATTTTATAGATGCTTCAAAAATTATCAAAAATCATTTAATTAACAACGGTTATAAATAAATAGTAGTAAGCTCTAAACATTCTCGACACTGCATCTAGTTTCTAACATTCACCATCTAAATACTCCTATTTATCTTTCTTTCACATCTCTTTGTTACCCCTTCTACGGTTACTATCGCAACAATTCTTTTATAAATAGTTATCATTTCTATCTCATTGATTACTAAATTTTGATTTATTTTAAATTGAGCCTTAACCTTTATACATTATACCAGTTTTATTTGGAGAAAAATATCCATTGGAACAAGATTTTGAGGATGATTTTTTGGCAATTACCTGATCTATATTTATAGAGTTTATTTGAGATCAAATTGTTGAAAATCCATGAAATTGTATCAGTTTCTAG
>JAOWBI010000061.1:7782980-7794187 GCA_028566235.1 Salvia elegans | reverse complement strand
TTATAGTGGTATTGACTCTGGCTCCGAGCAAAGAAAAGATCTGTGGCTCCATACGGACTCCATTAGTTTTATGGATTGGATAATGCAACGGAAGGATAGCTATGATAGTGATTTTGAATATATTGATGATGGTTACGTACCTTACGATGATTGTATTAATGAATTTTTTGATTACATGTTCTAGACAAAAGAGTAGATTGCATATATGCTGATTATATCCATTTGATTGCTTAAGCTCAAAATCCATTTGATATGGGAAATTTAATCTTTATAGGTTTGGTAATTAACTTAATAAAAATTCATTGTACAGTGAATTATACATCCTAAAAAGCAGAACCTTCCTTGCAATAAATGCAGACAATTTTGCTTTCTTTCTCGGTAAGATTAAAAAAATATGCTGCCTATATCCCATTTGATACGCACCCTCAAAACTGCAGAGAATCACTTCACAATCTACACTTACCATCACTGCTATTTTCATGTCTTCCTTCCGTCTACAAAGCCGCAGCCACGGCGAGCAATCTCCCGATCCAAGACTTGGAGCACGAGACGACTGACTGCAGTTGCTAGAGCCCGAACATTGTTCAACATCAGCATCACCAGTAATCTTTACACGAGCACACACCGTGGTGGAAGTGGTGGAAGCGGTTTCTATCACGAACTATGATCTCCCGATCCATGGTGCCCGACACAAACTTGATAAACTTGTGACAGTCTCCACAGATACGAAGGTTCTTGAAAATCCTGATCTCCCCAGAAGCACTGCCCTTGTTTATGAGAGCCAACCCCAAAGCCAACCTCTCACTGTGATGCAAAAGATTATCCACCCTTTCCTTGCCCGAAACATTGTGAAGCGCGTGCTTCGCATCCGGTGCATACCCTGCTTCAGTTACCGCGTCACCCAACTCCTCCAGCTTCTGATGGATATCCGACAGCCTAGGATGGGATGCATCCTGAGATAGGAAGACGTGAACTTGAGCATCAACCTCGACCCAGCTGCACCCAGGTTCCTTCTTCACGCCTTTACTCGACATGGATGCTCGAACCCTAGAGGCATCGTCCCACCTACCTTTTGCAGCGTAGAGATTAGCTAGCAAAACGTAATTTGAATCTGTTTCAGGATCCATTTCGAAAAGTTTCTCAGCAGCTTTTTCACCCAATTCCACATTTCCATGGATCCTGCAAGCACCGAGTACATTCTCCCATATCAATGCATTTGGAGTTAGCTCCATGTCTTTGATAAGGCGTTCAACTTCACTGAATTTGCCTGCTCGGCCAAGCATATCGATCAAACAAGTATAGTGCTCGATACTGGGAGAGATGCCGTAGGATTCCCTCATTGAGTGAAAATATTTTTTTCCTTGTTCAACTAATCCCATGTGGCTGCAGGCACAAAGGATACCTAGAAAAGTGATTTCATCGGGGAGCAGTCTGTCGTTCATCATTCTATTAAATGCTTCAAGAGCCTTTTTGCCCTCTCCGTGCTGAGCATATCCGCATATCATGGTGTTCCACATTACAGTATCGCGCAGTTCCATCCCATCAAACAGGATTTCAGCATCATTGATGTAACCACATTTCCCGTACATGTCAACCAGTGCGCTAGATACAAAGATGTCGGAAGACAGTCCTGCTTTAACCGCCAACGAGTGCAACTGTCGTCCACTCTCAAGGCTGGCAATGCCGGAGCAACCTCTCAAACAGCTAGCAACGGTGAACTCGTTAGGAGCAACACCCTCTCTCCTCATCTCATTGAAACAACGAGCTCCCTTTTCTCCTTGATTCGTCTGTGAGAAACCTGAGATCATAACTGTCCAAGTGAACACATCTCTTTCATTCAACGTGTTAAATATGGCTTCCACATCCTGCATCCTCCCACACTTGGCATACATGTCGATCAGAGCAGTCCCAACATAACCATCTCTGCCGAATTTGTCTTTTATTATGTGGGCATGAATTTGTCTCCCAACTCCAACATTCGAAAGGCTTGAACATGACCTTAAAGTGCTAATATAAGTATACATATTGGGCCTAAAACCATCAAAAAGCATCCGTCTGAAAATCTTGCTTCCTTCATCAGAAGTCTCATCATCATGGAATCCGGACAAAAGGGCGTTCCAAGTAATGACATCTCGATTAGTCATTCTATCGAAGATACAGTACCCGTCTGACACTGACCCAAGCTTCATGTACATGGAAATCAACGCATTACTCAACAAATCATCAGATTCAAGCCCAAATTTGTAAGCACAGCCATGAATGCTTCGACCATAGCGCAGGTCACCTATATTTGCAGCAGCACTAGTAATACTCGAGAGGGTGAATTGATTAGGCCTCATCCCAGATTCCCTCATCTGTTGAAACAACTTGGCTGCTTCTTCCTTCAGACCTTGATTATCAAGCACACTGATAATCGAGCTCCACGCAACTATATCAGGGTTGTTTATCTTCCTAAAGACTTTTAAGGCGTCATTAGCCACTCCACATTTTGAATACATATTAACTAGACTACATGTAACAAAATCATCAAGCTCACCACCAACCTTGATCGCCGCAGCATGGATCGCTTGACCAGCTCTAAGAGCACAGGAGCTAGCTAGCCCTTTCAAAACAATCGACAACGTGAAGTTACTAAACCTCAATTCTGCCTCATCCATTTTTAAAAACAATCTTAAGACCGCCTCTCCATTTCCCACCTGTGCATAACCATTAAGCAAAGCACTCCACAAGAAATCATTTTTCTTCGGCATCATACAGAAAACATCATCTGCATACTCCAGCTCCCCACATTTCGAGTACAGGTCAATCAAAGAGGAGCCAATGTAAACATCCGACAGAAGGCCAACCTTAACCACCTCGGCGTGCACTTGCTTCCCAAAATCCAAATCCAATGACAGCGAGCAGCCCTTCAGCACAGTGGCCAAAGTGAACTCGTTCGGCCTCACATCATCCCTCCTCATTTCACATAACAACTCAACGCTCTTTATCCCATTCCCTCGAGCTACATAACCCGATATCAGAGCAGTCCACGACACCACGTCTTTAACCGGCATTTGCCTAAACACACGGCAGGAACACTCCAACGCCCGACATTTGGCATAGAAGTTAATCAAAGATACCCAGAGATGCACATCAGGCTCAGTCCCTCTTCGAACAATACAGCCATGAATCGCCCTCCCTTCTCTAAAACATATTCCAGTCGCACAATCTCTCAGCTTTTCCGAATACCATTTAATCTTGTTTTCCCCGTTCGACGCTTTTACCACATACAAAGATCGTATCTTTTCCGGTTTTCTTCTCCAATCCACCTTTTCCCCAATTCTCGCAGCAGAAGTCGAAATTGACGAACAAGAGCCGAGCAATTTGGGGAGATGGTTTTTACTCAGGCAAAACGTCGAACACCTGGCGGGAACTCCGTACACAGTTGACAGAACGCCTCTGATTGCGGTTTGTGGTGGATTCCGCATTTGTGAAATGCCAAAATCGTATCCCATTAGGTTATTCACGAGTAAAAAATGGTAATCATTAGTTTATTTATTGGTTGTAGAAGGCTTGGCGAAAGCTGTGGAGTTGCGGCTGCGGCGGCGGGGGAGCTTCAATTAGGCGTTTCTCTCCGCCACTGCTCCGTCTACGCTGCGCAGTTCCTCCTCACTAACCTTCAAGCTACACCGGTGCCACCTCAGCCACGTCGACATCGTCGTCTTCCCGCCACTTCGCCTCCCTTGCTAGTTGCTGTTTGTTGCTATTGTTTATTCAAACAGCTCTGTCTCTCTCTCTCTCGCATCTTAGATTGGACCTAACTGTCGGGCTCAGTTAGATTTGGGCCGCAATTCAACGGGCTTAGGTAAAGCCCACAATCTAGTCGTTGATTCATTAATTCGAAGCCCGCTAAATTGTTGGTTCTTTTTTAGGTAAAGCCCATAACTTAAGGCAATGGAGTGATGATTCATGATTGGTTGTTAATATAATGATCTTTAGCTGAATTTTGATTTTTTTCTACAAACTTAAAACATTATACTTAGGAAATATTACAAATTTCATTTTTTGTTGCTGATTTTCCACGATACCTAAAATTGAATCTGGCATAGCTAAATTAGAGTTGAAGTGTAAATTAAATCAAAGAATGGTCATTAATATCATGAATTTTGACTGAATTTCAAAATTTTCTGCAAACATGGAATTTAATCTGAGATATCATAAACTTTTTTGTTATTTTCATTGTCAATGTAAATGAATTTAAGTATTATAATTGTTGTTATCATTGTGAGGCTAAATTATCAAAAAAATTATAAAATTAGATTAAAATCATGTTTGTCTGAAATTTATAACATGCTTCAAAAGTGAATTTAAACACTTTTTCTAAATTTTTGATAAATCTAATTTGCACGAAGTTGTATGATTTGTGTCTAATGTGATATTCATAAAATTCTATAAAGATAAGAGCGTTTGTGTTTTTATTATTTTTCTCAATACACCTATCGAATAACTCAACCAGATCAACAATTTGAAACATTCATTTATCAAATCAATAACACATTATAAATATGAATCAATAACACATTATAAATATGAAATCAAATTAGGATTACTATTGATTTCTAAAGTTGCTAAACTAAGCCGAAATTCAACAAAAATTCATGCTTTTCGACAATTGAACGAATAACTCAACCACATCATCAATTTGAAACATTCATTTGCCAAATCAATAACACATTATAAATATGAATCAATAACACATTATAAATATGACATCAAATTAGGATTACTATTGATTTCTAAAGTTGCTAAACTAAGCCGAAATTCAACAAAAATTCATGCTTTTCGATGATTAAACGAAACAGTATTAAATCCACGTGACAATATCTTGCTTTCTTCCCGCGCCCACCACAGCTGCTGCTGGTTTGAAAAAACAGTGAACTGAAAATAATCCTTAATGGAAAATCGACAACAAAATCAAGTCACAGAGGAGCAGCGGCGACGCGCCGAAGCGAATCGCGCCGCCGCCCTAGCCAAGCGCAAGGCCATCCTCTCCCTCGCCGAACAACCCTCCCATGGCTGGGATCTGTCCAAGTGCCGCAAGCTCTCTCCGGAAACTAGCATCCACGTCACCAAACCGCCCCTTGCCTCCAACTCAATCGCACCGCCTGAAATCCTCCACGTTCGGGTGGAAATTTGCGCGCCTGATTCGTTTTCAGTCTCTCCCATCGCTGCCGAGGGTTTGGCGTTTCACGGCGAGGATGCTGCTTTTGAGAAGCTCGCGGATTGTTTATCGAATGTATGTGAACTAGGTCGTTTTTAAACGTTTGGTTTTGGAAAGTGTTGCATTGATTGTGTGTTTTTTAGTTTTTTTTTTTTTTTTTGTGCTTTTTTTTTAATGGGATTTCGCATAATTGAGCCGGTGGTGTTTTGTTTGAGTTTGATAATATACCAAAATGCTCAAAATGATAGGGTGGGAATGCGGTTTGTTCTGTTTTGTGGGTAGAATGTGATTTGGATCTGATAGCTTCGAGGGATTTGGTATTTGCCTTTTTGCTGAGATTTCACATACTTGACCCGTTGGTGTTTTGTTTGAGAGTGTGATAATATGAAGATATGCACAAAAATATAGGTTGGAAATGCAGTTTGTGAGTAGAATATGAAAATTTGGATCAGATAGTCAGTTTCGAGTGATTAGCTTATTGCTTTTTTTTTTGGTCCTGAGGTTTTGCACAATTGAGCTGGTGTGTGTTGTTTGCAAGTGTGATAATATGAAGAACGCTCCAAAAAGATAGGTTGGAAATGGGGGTTGCTCTGTATTATGAGTAGATTACGGAAAATTGAATCAGATATTCAGTTTCGAGGGTTTCCTTTATTGTCTTTTTGCTGAGATTTCTCACTATTATGCTGGTGGCGTTTTGTCTGAGAGTGTGATAATATGAAGAAAATGCTCCAAAAAGATAGGTTGGAAATGCGGTTTTATTTTCTTATGGAATGAATTGGTTGATCAATTCATTTTTCCCATGGCAATGTGTGTATCTTGTTAATCTTAGGAACATACCTTGAAAATTTGATGTTTGTTTATATACTTAATGTGGGCTGAAACTGTTATGAGAAAATAAAGCAAACTTTTAGGTTGTTTTGTTAAGGGAAGATGGACTGCATATATTATTCTTCTTAACAGTCTTTTCAGTCCTTTTATATACTCGCACCGTCCCATAAAAAATATACATTTGGGACGGCACAGAAATTAATGCATAATTGGTAAAGTAAGAGAGAGAGAGAGAAAGAAAAAGTAATTATAGTATTGTTAGTGGAGAATGGGGCCCACCTAATTAGAGAGAAGAAAGTTACCAAAAATAGAAGGGATATTTTTATGGGACATCCCAAAATGGAAAATATCCTTATTTTTATGGGATGGAGGGAGTATTCATTTTAAATCTTGATAGTGTAAATTGGAAAATTTGTGTACAAATCTCTGTATATATTCAGTTGGTGGATCAATATTCTCTATTTGCATTGTGACCAGGTGGCTTTATCACACTACACACAGAACACTGGTGGTGGAAGGGGTTGTGTTTACAGGCTTTATGATTATCACTCGGTTTTGAAGTCCTTAAAGAGTCGCAAGGACATTGTATGTGAAGAGATACCTTGGTGTACTTTCAATGTTGTTGAGAAATTCTCGCATTCATTCATTTCCGGAAGATGGACGCCATGCAGGCCTGAGCACTTCCCTGATGAGAAAGTGGATGAGTTGATTTCCGAGCTCCCAAAAGCGTTCTTAAAAGCTTTACTGCCTTTTCAAGTTGATGGTGTTCGTTTTGGACTGAGGAGGGGTGGTAGGTGCCTCATTGCAGATGAAATGGGTCTTGGGAAGACTCTCCAGGTACAAATAGTAACCATGCATGTTGTAGAATCTTCAATCAAATCCGAGGGATGCCCAGTTTGTGAACTGTTCCTTTTTATTATTTATTTCATTTGAAGGTGGTATGTCGTTTCATATTTTATGAATGTCAAGTCAACAGCCGCCCGTAATAAGATGAAATAATCCTGTGGTCTCTAGTTAAGTAACCTTTTATTTCCTACCATGTAAATAGCATTAGGACTTCTAAATTTTATCAGGTGTATAGCCCAGTCTCACTGCGTAGAAGTTAGAACTTACTGAAGTTGCCCATCTGAGGTGCCAAAGTCTAACTGGAATAGGAAATGATGTGGGCCATGTGGCTCTGCAAATATGAAAGAAAATCACAGTTTTTTAATAATGAATGTGTAGTATGCCAGGGAAAAAATGCTGTAATCTGAAGTTGCAAATTTTGCTTCAGCTGATATGACACAATATTGTATCTGCTGAAGTTTCCAAAAACATTTTTATGAACTTGTCATGGTCCTGTGTGATTAATAAATTCACATCAAATGCTGGTGCTTCTCCATCTTATCTACGGTTTATTAGTACCCCCTCTGATCCATGGTAACTGAGGCACTTCTTTTCGGTACGGAGATTAAGAAAAAGGTGGTTAATGTATAAAATAAAAAGATAATAAAGTATGAGAGAGGAAAAAGTAGGAGCGGGAAAATGTGTTATTTTTTACTAAAAAAAGAAAATGACTCTACTACTATGGAGCGCCCAAAATGAAAAAATGACTCTATTACTATGGAACAGAGGGAGTACATGGTAGTGATTAATAAAGCAACTCATCATACAGCTATGTATGAAAACAAGTAGAGTCCACAGAAAATCACTAACGGAGTAATAAGATGAATATAATCCATAATTTAGTTGCATATTTTATGATTTATTCCATCGAAGACACTAAATAAAGGTATGTGGCACTCTTTTATGTTTCAGATCGCTCACCAAACCCACAGTTAGCGACAAACCTTCACATAATTCAACTACATTTAAGGGACTCATGAAGTAGACCACAGTTAGAATTCATGTTCTTGCCTTTCCATGGTGCAAACCAATTCCAGCCAAAGCCAATAGAGTTATATCCGTAGCAGCTACAACATTACTGTAAAACCCCAATATTAGTACATTATCCAATAAAAAGAAAATTTTTTTAGAATGAACTGACCTGATTTGTCTCACAGTAACTCCTTTCCTTGCATGACTCCGAAACCATTTAAAAACCCCTTTATCATGGGCCAATTTCCATATCACACCATGACCTCCAGGTTTACATATGGGCTCAAGAGGTCTTTTGACAATCCAATGACCATCTTCAGCAGCAATAGTGGGAACAAGTGGCTACAATGAACAACATATTACATAACATTTCTACTAATAAAGAAATTTATTTAAGAAGTATGAACATCAGAAATATGTTAGCGCCAAATTAAAACCTGTTCAAAGAGTTGAAAATTCGAGCTTCCCCGTCCAAACCATCCATGCCGTTCACAAAGATTAGTAATGTGTTCATGGTTGTTTTTTGCAGAGCTTGTCATAATTGCAACAGGAGTGATGCATTGTTTCTTATACAACTTGAAGTACAAGAACTCTCTAGCCTTGCAGAATAGAAATTTCCAATTAAAACACAATCGATGCATTTTTCATCCCTTAGGACCATTGTGGTTAACAAACATCTTTTCTTCATCAACACAAACATAATTATATGTGGTTGATATATTGAGCCATCATACCTGAAGATCTCTTATAAGGCCTTCCAACAAAGTTCTCCCACAGTAAGGAAGCATTGCAGCAGGAAGACATTCACCAGTTTCAGGGTCCACCAGGCCAAGCCTATCTGCCGATCCTCCTAGAGGATAAATTTCTCCCAAGTCAGGCAAACCCTGGAAATGGGTTAAAAATGTAAAACCAAAGAAACAACATCCAGAAATTTATCCCCCTTCAAAAGAAAAATATAATGATCTGACCTCAATCCCCCAAAAAGCAGCTTGCGATGCATATTCAGTGTTTTCAGAAAGATCAAGAACAGAGGGCGGATGAATTTCCACAAATTGACATTTCAACGACATAGCTGTTTGCCCATTCCAATGCGTGGTATGCCCTTCCTGAGTAGATTGAGCAAGCAGCTCTAACACTGAAATCTGATATCTAAAATGGGGAACACGTGCTTAGGAGTAACATCTACATTAATAAATTTGATATGGAAATAGAATTTCATTAAAACATCAAAATTAAAAGTTGGTAGGCACAATTTCACAAACTAGAAACATATATTCCTTGTTTGAATGTAACTGCCACAATAAAACAGCGGAGGAAACCAAAAATCACGAAAGCTATAGTAACATTATAATCCTCTTGATGAGCTGCCATTATCTCAATCCACCAACGCTATAATCCTCTTTTTTTATTAACCATATTTGTTGATCCAATCTCAGTGAACGATTGCAGAGTTGAAAGAAACATTGATTGCATTTTCAAATTATCAAAGCTTCCAAAATAAAATTAATGATCACAAGAACTAACCCGATTATTCCACCAATACAATCATAGAACTGCTCGACTTCACCAAGCATCTTCAGCAGAGACCTCAACGCCGCTCTCTTCTCTCCGTCCACACGTTGACTTCCAACACCGCCGTTCCCATTCCCATCCCAATTCTCAATCATCTCCGCCAATCCATACAGCGCGCTTTTGAGAGACGCCATCCCCATTCGAACCTCTCCGCTCTCAAACTCAGCCAACACGTGCTCCTGCCCCGCCGCCGCCACGCATTTAAGCAGAAACAATTCACGATCACTCAAACTCACCCCTGCAAACTGAATCCTCCACGATTTGAGAAAGGACTTCACCCTAGAATCCGAGTCTATCACCCTGAGCTTGTCGGTGAGGCTCCGGCAGCCGGATAGGCACTCCCTGAGCGCCTTCAACCTCGCGATTTCCTGACGAAAGCTAACGTCCGGCGGAGGCGCGTGCTCTACCGGCGCGGTGGAAACGCGCGTGACAGGAGCGGATGAGGAGTGCGTGAGTAAATGCAAGTGATTCGGAGAATAAAGGAAATAGCTGGAGTGGGGAGAGATGTACTTGTTGGAGAAGAAGAAGGAGTGAGATGGCCGTGAATTGAAGGTGAAGAGTGGATTATTGTTGTGCAGAACCGAGTAATTGGTTCGTGCCATTGAAGAGAGGGAGAGGGAGAGAGAGAGAGGGAGAATTGGTATTGGATTGTGTGTGTGTTTGAAGGGGAAAACGATGGTATGATTGTTTGGCGCGGATAAGACGAAGATGCGGGAAGCATATACTGATATCGAATTCGAATAAACTGTGATGGTTTTTTCGGAAGCACGAAATGAAGAAGGGAGTGGAAGTGTGACGAGAAATCCTGATATCATGTTAATGGTTCTGATTGGCTGCCCGTATTCTCCTTATATAACGTTTTCCTTTTTAACTTTTCATTTTTATTTTTATTTTTATTTTTATTTTTATTTTTTTTCTTTAAATTACCAACACAGCAAGAATTCGATTGTATGTATCAAAATCACTTTAGTAAATTTTAAATACCTACATTATTTATTTATACTATTATTATTTTCAATTTCAATTATAAATGGAATTATTAAATTATAAAATCTTTGTACCTAACTATGAAAAAGAACTATTAAAAAAATTAGTGAGTGTTGAAAAAGTTCTAGTGTTGCTCGATCTGTTCCTTCCCTATTGAAGTAAGCAAGTCTTTGACGATATGTTAATGCTATTGTTACATGAGTATTTGTTCTAGGAATTTAAATCTTGACTACATGTATAAACTATTTTTTATATTATTAAGCTTTTGAAAACCGATTAATGTGTTATTGTAATATACTGATTCATTCGGTGGTATTGGTAATGTGCCCATATTATTTCAAATAAAATAATGTTTTGATATTTTAACACATACTCCTTTCTTCCACGGTTAAATACTCTAAGGTAAATAGATCATACATTCCGTTGACTTATTCCACTCACATTTTATTATAATTATATAAAAGTAGACTTCACATTTCACTAACTTTTTCTATCCACTTTACTTTATAACATCAAACAATTTCTTAAAACTCATGCCGATCAGATATGAGACATTTAATCATGGACGAACGAAGTACTTTTTCTTTATATACACAATTACATCATTTGTAATTAGTCGTGATTTAAAAAATATAGATGAAATATAGTACTCCTTCCGTCTCATCTCAAGTGATTGACTGCTTTTCGGCACGTGTTTGAAGAAAATGATACAATAATAAATAATTAAAGTTGATAGAAAGTAAAGTAAGTAAGAGAATAACGT
>JAOWBI010000061.1:7762791-7779097 GCA_028566235.1 Salvia elegans | reverse complement strand
GAAAATGCACATATTCCCATTTCCGATGAAGATCCAGGTGTCATTTCACATCTTTTAAATGAATATGCTGGAGTTGAGCAGACTTACCATTAGCAATTAGCATGCACTAGAGTTACTGATTTTCAAGGAACCTTTGTTGTCATGCACTCATGCTACACCCAAAGGTTCATTATCTATCTTTGACATCTTTTGGATGAGATGAGCACAGGATTTTGTGAATTTGTTTTGCCCGGAAAAAGATGAAATCTTTGTTAATTTGTCATTACCTGGTGTAGTTGTGGCTTGAGGATATTATGATATCTTTGTTAATTTGTCATTACCTGGTTAGTTATGACTTTGAGGATATTTGATGGTTACTACTTACTATGCAAAATCCTGTGCATGCTCATATCATATTATTTCAAATGGAAATTAAATAGAGAAAACATATGCTTGAAGCCTCTTGTTTGAGGTGCAGTAGCTTATAAAGAATGAACTTCTTGCTTCTCTTTCCATGTAGATTGTGATATGAAGAAGAAATTGTCAAAAAAGCTATCTGCACTTGGTTTAGCAAAGCTACCTGGATTCTTTGAGTGGCTCTCTTTTCATCCTATTATGTTGGAAAGGGATGGAGAAGAAATCAGGCAAGAAAGTTCGAGTTCACACAAAATGATAATATTTGCCTATCATCATAAGGTGCTTGACTATGTACAGGTGCGAAAAACTATTTAGAATGACTATTGTATTTAATCCCCTTTTGTTGAATAGTTTTTAATTTATGGACACATGTTTTTATATCGAAGTATGGGAAATCATTTAGAAAATATCATCTTTCCAAGGTGCAAATAATGAGGTCAACTTAGCGTAATCAGACAGTTATAGAATACCACATTATCATATTTCATGTAGGTGTTAGTGTTTCAGTTAACATTGCGTTACATAGTCAGGCATTGCTTCACTGTCTTCTGATACTAAACATGTCTTTATATGTATGTGATCTCTACCTTCTTTTGCTATTGGTCAGGCGTTTCTCTGTGAGAAAGCAATGCAGTTTGTTCGTATTGACTGTACTGTAACTGGTGTTGACAGGCAGGCAGCTATTCAGTCATTCCAATCATCAAAAGAGGTTTGTCATCTGTTATTATTTTTATATTCTGTAGAAAATTGATGTTTCTAGTCCTGTTTGTGTTGTTTATATCTTTTCCTGGAATATTCTTTTTCTGGTGTGGCCTGATAATGATGAGATTTGATCCTCCAGGAACTTTATTACTAGTCTTTCAGCTGCTCGTGTGTAATGCCACTGTACCTACAGTTTATTCCACCTTAAGTCTTCTGACAAATGATTTTGTATTATGTACTTAGATCAAACTGCAAAAAAGTAACAGAAGTCCACTGTTCAATTCTTTCGAGGCCTTTACTTGTGCGTAACAACTCTTTGAATTTCACCAGGTTAAAATTGCCTTGATCGGCATCCGTGCTGGAAGCACTGGTCTTAACTTAACATCAGCAGACACTGTTGTGTTCGTGGAATTACCTACAAACCCTGCTGATATTCAACAGGTTCCTTTGTATTTCTGCTTCTTTAAGTTTCTGGTTTTGAAGTTACAGATCATCATAAAACTCCACTTTCTTTATATTGTTTAAGGATTCCATTAGAAGTGTTGTTGGAGCCAGGTGATATGGAGTTATGGTTCCATTGTACAATTTAATTCCTTCAAAGAGGAATCTCAAAACTAAATGGGCCATCAATACTAATGTTCCTTTTTCTTGCCAATATTCCTCTAATATATATTTATTCATGAAACATATAGTACCCTGCTTGAGGATCATAGAAAAATTGATCCTTCCGGTAGATTGCTGGCGTACTCTGCAATTAGGTATTGCTGTCTTTTCTACTAATTAAGGCTTATTTGTTATTCCGAAAGGTGTGAAATTCAGCTGCAGATTGGGGCCTAGGACCTCAATGGCTTAGGCAGTGTTAAGTGGGGAAGCAAAGTGCTATTGAGTGCTGATTGATGATATATATAATGATGTTTACATAAAGATGATGAAATGCTAATTGTGTGCATTCTTTAATTGACAGTATCGTTTATGACTGGTCACTAGTCGCGGGTTTATTCTTGCTGGTTTTGACCTTTGGATCGATAGTATTTAGGAGCATTAAAAATTAGTCTAGCTAGTTCTGTTGAAATATCAACAACATAATCTTACATTATCTCCACTTTTTAGGGGCTTTGGTATCTTCGCCTCTTTTAAGTTTATTGATTGATTTATATGGCATTTGTGGTCTCATGTCCTGTTTTGGAACATGGCAAGGTCTTAATTGTTAATGAAGCTTACAGTTTTGTTTATAATCTAATAATCTTTACATACTAAGTGATGCTTTTACATTATTTAAACATTTGAAGGCTGAAGATAGAGCTCACCGGCATGGACAGAAGAGAGTGGTGAATGTATACATTTTCTGCGCAAAGGTGGCTGTTATAACATACTATATAATATATTAGCTATTATTTTCATGAAACGTTTTCTCTGGAATTTTCTTCTGTGGCACTTATATTGATTGCTTTTCAGGATACTTCAGATGAGTTACAGTGGCAGCAACTTAATAGGAGTTTGCTGCGCGTTTCTTCTACTGTCAATGGGAAGCGTCACGCTATACGTGAGATAGAGGTATATAGCTTCAAGTAGACATTTTTTCAGAACTTCTTTAGAGGCATCAGGATATTGTTTATAGACATTTATGCATCTATAGTCCCAATAGATGATGGCAATTGGGTACTCACCTACCTGTAGGTATCCATGTACCTTCCGAATTCTAAAACATTAGCTTTGTGCAATTTATCTCGAGAGATTTATGCTAGCTTCTTAAAGATCTTCTATAAAGAGTATTCCCTCAAATTCAGCGTTGAAGATTGATTTAATGGTTTTTCATTTTTGTTTAATTGAGAAGGTTTAAAAAAATAAACAGCTGAACTGACCGGATTGAAGGAGAAAAGACATCAAAGTGGTTCTGTAAAATGTTTATGTTGCTGTTGGGCTAGAAAAGTTCCAATATTTTTAGATATTCAGATACCCAAAAGAAGACACTTGATGTTCAAATACGACTTCCAAGAGATAGCCAGAAACCGCTGCATATTGGATTTACTTGATAATTGGACACCAACTATTTGCACGCAACATATGATGCGAGTTTGCCACTATGCAGTGTGATAATTAGCTTCTAATTTCCAGGCAGGAGTTGAATTTTAAGTATTTTTTGTTTCTTCCCTACTTCCTTTCCTTCGACCTATTTTGTTTCAACCTTGAGATTTAGAATTATAACGTTTAGTTATGACACTTTGTTTCTTCTATTGGGTTCTTATGCTGCTAGGTTGAGGGTGTTTCTTCTCTAGAAAGCACTAGAAGTACAACTGAGAATAGCAAGCAATCCATCGTATTTGAAAATTCTTGTGTAGAGCATGAACCAGACCTTCCAAAGGCATCGTCTGATATGCATGTAGAGCTAGATAACAGTTGTGTTGAACTACATGAAACTGAAATAGCATTAAATGGAGATGGACGTGTCAACAAAGTTGAATGTAGAGTGAAGGCTGATATCCAGCGAAGCAGTCTTCGCTTTGAGGTAAGTTAATTTGTTTAGATAAGTATGTCATTGAAGTCCATGTTTCTGCTTGTGCATGTTGTGGGAAACAGATTACTTGTGAAAGAAGCAAAAATTTATAAACATATGTAACAAAATTTTATTGAAAACAATGCAATCCAGCAAGCCAGATAGTATGGATGCAGTTGGTGGAAGCAATCATAAAGTACACTGACACAAATGGGTGAGGTTAGTGGGAACCATCAACTGCTGTTGTTGTCTACGATATTGTTGTGATATCTTCTAGCTGTCCATGATGATTTTCCAACTGGACTGGGGCTGGGAATAGGATGCATGATTAGGTGGATGTCTTGTCCCACAAATGTACCAGTCTGCTAATGTGTGTATAAACATGGGCACCTTGGGACAAAGTTGGATTTTCTTATTTATTTATCTATACCACAAAAGTTGTGTATTCTATCACAACTCTAAGGAGTTCTATAATATGATGTCTTTGTATTGTATTGTAAATTATAATTTATTCCTTTAGTTCTATGTTCTCAGGTGAGCCAACACACTGGCAGGATCCACTTATACTCATGTACCTCAGAAACACAATGTAGACCGAGTCCACTTTTTAAGAGTTTTCGGCAAGAGGAGGTTGAGTGTCACTCTCTTGCAGATGAAAATGAGAAACCCAGTGGTGAATCAGTTGATGATAATTCAATATACATGGAAGCTCTTATGTCTTTCATCAATGAATGGAAGGAGCTGAGGCCTATTGAGAGGAGGAGATTGATCAATAAACCCTTGCAACTTCCACTGTCTTGCGAATTATGTTACCTGAATGAAAGTCTTAATCACGAAACTGGGGTTAGTACTTAATAGTTAGCTGATCTTAACCTTTGACTCATGTCATATGCACTTTTCACATTCAATCATTTAATAACTGAACTATCCAAATCTTGCAAGAAATTTGTTGACCCCAACTCTGCTTAATAGGGACTACTGAGAGGTGGCAGCAGCAGGCGTAAAACACCTTTAGATGAGATAGGCAATTCATTACCATCAAATGCTGCTTGGAGAAATGTCAGCCTGTGTAGTGGCCAAGGTCAGAAAACGAAAACGTATACTCAAGCTTGGTCGGACATGGATGAACCACTCTGCAAACTGTGCCAGAATCCCTGCATGTAAGTCTTTTAAATTCTCTTTGCATGGTGAAACATGAAGCAACTTATTGATGGCTTCTTCGGTGGCAGGGGAAATGATGCCAAGTTGCCCCAATTCTTTGAGGATCTTTTCTGTGGTTTGGGCTGCTTTGAAGAATATCGCTCACGAACTAGCAATAGATTCCTTCGTCAGGTTTGAACTCAGATTTCCTACAGATGAACCTGTATATTTGTATCAGGTGTTTCGTTATTCTCATTTTATTGTAATCAACTTGCAGGGCCTTTTCCAAATCGAACATGGCATTTGCACAAACTGCCAACTTGACTGTCATCGACTTGTGAAACACTTGAGAGTTCTGTCAGTTGAGAAGCGGGAAGCATACATTAAAAATGTGGCTCCGAATATTGCAACACACAAGAAAATGTATGTTGTAACCAGATCTAAACGCTTTCAATAAGTGTTGGTTAAACTTTTATCTCATGGACAAGCTTGCCTACTCACTTGAAAATCGCAGTTTTCTTCGCAATGCACATTTATGCCTTATTCCTTTTTTGTTTGGCATGTTGCAGGCTAGCCAAGCTTGTTCAGGACCCTTCCGAAGGCAATGCTTGGCATGCAGACCATATCATACCCGTGTATAAAGGAGGAGGTGTGTGACATTCCTACTCCAACCCCCCCCCCCCCCCCACCCACCCACCAACACACAATTAAAAAAAGGGCAAATTGCCAAAAAGACCATCAAGTTTGGTCAAATTCTGGCCAATCCCGCAACTCTTTAAAGTGGCTGATTATATCATAACTTAATGAGGATATATGATGCTTTGCTCTAAAGAATTCCATACTTGAATTTTATAGGTGAGTGCAAGCTGGAAAACCTGAGGACCCTCTGTATTGCTTGTCATGCTGATGTAACCTCTGCACAATGTGCTGAACGGCGTATTGCTCGGAAAAAGGCTAAGAAACAACTCAAAGTGACTATGAGTGACCTCATAAATAGTGAAAAGCGGACAGACATACTAAAGGTGCTGTAGTTCTTACTGGAATCTCTGTCTGTCTGTCTCTTCCCCCCATCCCCAACCCCACCAAATAGATCGACTAGCTATTCCTTTCTCCATAATCAGGTTCAGCAATTTTAAGAAATGCACCATGTGATATCTCTATCATCAGAAATATGTTGCTAAATGTCATCTTAAGTCAAAACTCAGTATGTTACATCGATATTTTGGTAAGTAATCTTGAGTTTGTGCCTTCAGAAATGTGAACAGTCTCGAAGTAGCACAGTGGATGATGATCTACTTATTGACATTCCCGGGAGTGCATATTCGGGACCAAACATCAATGGGCCGAACGAGCAAAATCAACAGCCAGAAGTGGTTGGTCAATCATCGCCAGAACATATTCTCCCCAGCAGTGGTGATGGCAAAAGAGTTGTTCACTGCAAGAAAAGTTGACACTTGACAACTGGAAAACTCATTCGCTTGAGAAAGGCTGTGAAGAATGAGGAGTTCGGGCTTGAGACAGTCTCTTGAAACTACCCTGGCGTCCGTCCACTGGAAACAAGAACGGATCGCGTATCGAGTCCCCTATCGCTCTTTAGTCATAATTTTCATGACATAATGAGCATAAGATTGTTGGCTAATGTATATTTCAATGTCTCCCTAATCATTTGTTTCTCACAGGGGAAATTCAAAATGAGTTCTCATTTGCTTTACTATATTTACAAACTACAGCTGACTAGATCAAGAATATTTAAGGGTGTTTGCTGGAATATTTTGGAGAATTTGGAAAATGTTATACACCCTTCATCCTGAGTTAATTGATGCATGTTCATTTTTGGAACGTCGCAAGCTAAATGAGTCATTTCATCTTTTAATACAAACTTTTGTAGTAGTAATATTTTCTACTTTATTCTGTCTTTATTTATCTACTTTATTATCTTTCCATTTAAACTCAGTGTACTTTAATCTCGTGTTGGAAAAGAAATAATCGGTTAACTTGGACCAAAGAGAGTACTTGGTAAATGTTATACAGAGTAGTTTATTTCTGAACTGGGAAAGAGAATTTTTATTACTAGATGCCAAATCACATTTTTGAAGAAACCATTTAGAAAGATTGCAATGAAATTTCAGTTTACCATGATAAATTATGGTAATGATAACTGAACTAAATAACACAAGCTTCCGAAATCTGAATAGAAATAAAATGTTTGTATAATGAATAAAAAAGTGGCAAAAAATTCGAAATAAGGAAACTTATTTTTAAGATATTATTGAATAATGCAAATTCCCCTTCCTTTTCTTTACTATTCAAGTCATTTCTGAAACCAGGTAGTATAATATAATTCTCATTTCTCTGTTTTTGGATATAAAAAATCTGTCTTTCCTAAGAGACATTAAAGCTGTGTATACTATTATAGTAGTAATATATATTATGTATTCAGACCATAAAAAAATGTGTTCCTTCAAACTAGTTCACCGTTGCCTGTATTAACCTCTGCTGTAAAAAACTCTTCTGCTTTCCCGACGAAGCTTACCGGGAACCTCGAGTGCAGCATCAACGTGGAAGTTTCCGAAGCAGATTGAGCAGCGCCCGTCTGCATTTCTTCACTAACCTTCACCAGTTTGCTGTCTCTAAAGTTTCTCGACTTCAGAACTCTCGTGTTAGCACCACCACTGCCTCTCTGGGGAACGAGACGAGCATTTCTTGGATAGCTCCGGTTGGATTTCTGAGATGCGTCAACTTGAGCTTTTCTTTCAACACCAGCATCCTCGGCTGACAATGGGACACACTGGTTTGAATTGCTTTTGCACGACTTGAGTGACGGGAGGAGCATGTCCATGCTGAGCTCCTGCTGAATAACGGCCTTGTTTTGTTCACATCCGTATGAGGCAGCCACTAGAGTGCCGGCTAAAGCAGGCATCAGATCCGGATCGCTGAAGAACACGAAGGGCAAATCGCAAACCTGTTGTTTATAAAGCTTAGTTAGAATCTCCAACGTTAAATCAGAGGTAAAGTTTCAAATGTCAAGGAAGTCGATTCCTCACCTTGTGAAGAATCGTAGGGCTCTTTCCCCAGCGTAGGACTGCTTGATTTTTGGAGTGGAATAACGCAAAATAACCAAGAAGTGCCAAAGATTCCAGCAAGAGGGTTCCAATCTGCTCATTCCAGAAATATACAACATTTTGCTTTAAGAAAATCAATAGAGATTAAAATACTCCTTTGGAAAATCCTTCATTTTCAAGTTAATTGAGTCGTATTCCTTTTTAATGTCCCGAGTTAAATGAATCATATCCTTTTCTTTTGGCAAAATCAACTCTTTTACTCTCTTCACTTATCTACTTTATTCTATCTCCACTTAACTCACTAAACACCACTTTCTTAAATTCCACGCAGAAAAGAAACACCTCACTTAACATGGGACGTGAACGAGTAATACATAAACATCTAATGAACATAATAGCATTTAGATTGGCTTCCAATTTACGAAAACAAAAAGGGAAATGTACAATTACCTTATCATTGGCTACTCCCCAGTTGCTTGTGCAGTGAGAAAGAATAAAACTCATCAAATGAAAGAACTCCATTTTAAGATCTGGTTGAGCCTGAAATCGATTTCGGAGAAGAAAGTCAACTTTAGACCGAAAAACTTAGGGAGGGGGTGGGGTTGGGCTTCGGAGTTGGACTTACAAGCATTTTCTGGATGAAAGATATATCTACCAGAGCCAGATTGTTCAAGACCTTCAAAACTCCAGTCGCTACTTCCTCAAAATTAGATGGAAGTACATACGAGCTCTGAAAATGGTTTAAAAAATTATTCAGGGCCAAACAGTGCTTGAAGCTTTAGCATACGTGCGCGCACGCACACACACACAAGTAAGCCATAGGAGAATTACTATCTGCAAACAGAGCAGAATCTAAAATTCAAGTTCAAATTTGCTAATATTTCTAATTGAATACAGCTGGATTTTTCCATTGCTGAGCACGATTCAAATATTTAGATCGAATTATCAACAGCTCACAACAAACAAGAAAAAGTATGGCGCATAATAAGGTTATTGCGCGAAAACATTGACGTTCACCAACCTGTTCAGGAGACAATCGGTTATTGCCCTGCAGTAGCACTGCTGTTAACATGGAAGGAAGACATACTAAGCCAGTCTCGGACATTGCCGCAAGAAGAAACACTGCCGGCTGCTTTGCTTCGGGGCCGTTTCTAATTTTTAGCTCAGCACTGTTACCTACACATTTATCGCTGTCCTCACACTGATACTTATCTACCAATAGAGGACCAGGTGAATCATCCATGGCATCTTTAGAAGCAACGTGATCAGCATCAAGAGAGGTATCACATACAGGAGCTAGACTACCGGTCACCTCAATATTTGAACATCCATCTTTTTTACCCTCTGGCACATCCAGAGAATCTGTCGGTAAATCGCCAGTTGGTAAAGAGGGTGTGTCATCCATACTAGATTCATGTCGTAAATCAGCTGGCCCAGAAAGTTCTCTCTCCCCGAGTTTATTTCCTTGCATAATATCATTTGGAAAAGAATCCCAGTCTATCGAGTATGACCCTTTGAATTTCGAAGTCAGAACTGTCAATAAATTAATACCTAGGAGAATAGATGAAGGGAAAGGAGAACCTTCAGCCTGAGGTCTATCATAAAGCGCAAAAAGATCTCTTAACCGGTGAATAATTTGGTATGCAATAACAAGCTCTATCAAACCATCCTGCATCTGAAGTTGGTACTCGTTACAGCTTACATGATCAACAATTGCTGCAATAGTCCACAGGAAACCATCCACAATTTCAGAAATTGACTCCAAATTTCCAGTCGACACTTTACTTGAGACGATATTAGTTGGACCAGGAAGATTTGATGATGCCGCCATCTTGATATAGTTCTCAAGGGCGGTTGCCAACATTGGAATAAGTGGGGGCAAAAGATTCTGGACAAGAAAATAGCATTTGTTTGCCGGCGTTGCCAGCACTACCTTCAAAAGCCTTAAAAGATATATAGTAACCTGGCAAGCTTCGGGTTTGGACGTGTGAGAAGCAGGAAGTGCGGAAGCAATAAAATCAAGCAGGCCGGCTTGTCGAGAAGCCTGCAATTCAGCATCCCTTCCCTCCAGATACTAAAATTGAAAACCAAAAAGGGAATACAAGTGTGTCAAGGACTCAAGAGTAATTGATAACTGCAGAATAAAGAAACACATAAATCAGGAAAAAAATAGTCAACTAAGTACTTAGATTGAGAATCAATACTTTGATAATTTCAGCAGTTATCAGTCCAAAATTAGCAGCACCATCTTTTCTTGCTTGGCGAAGCTTTTGCAAATCCTGAAGCCACCTACCGACTTTTCTCCTTGCAGTTCCAACAGCAGTCCTATAACCAAGACTAAAACTTTCAAGTGCAGCTGAAGGCTCAGGAAATTCATGTTTTAGAGACATTAGCCTTTGACGTATTTTTTTAATTCTCTTCTTTAGCGAGTGTTGCAACGCCTCACCATTAACAATACTAGTACCAGATGGGAAACTATTATCATTGGTAAGATTATCATCTCCATTGCTGTAAGGAGCTGACCGAACTTGGGCTAGGCCTTCTTTACTTGCAAATCGTCTCAGTAAAGGTGAAGACTGATCCCTAAAATCCATAGATGCTCTTTCTCGAATTTGTTCTAGATAAAATTTCCGCCTCTGTTCGCTTTCACTGAGTCTTTCAGCTAATTTCTGAGCCAAGAGTTCAGCTTCCTCCTGCCGCGCTTTGGCTCGGATCTCTTTCCTCCTCATATGTTCTATAGCCTTGGCTTCACGAGCAGCGCTTGAGGCTTTTCTCTCTTCTTCCCTTCTAACTTGAGCCTCTTCCTTTCTTCGCTGAGTTTCTGCAAGGCGCTGCAACTTCTCAGCTTCAATGATCCTTTTACGTTCCAAAACAGCCTCTTCCCTGGCCATGTCCTCTTTCTGTTTAGTTTTTATTACCTGAAGCTTCTCTGCTCTCCTCAACTCGGAATCATGAAGCTTCTTGCGCAATATGTGCTTTTTGTTCTCTTCATTCAGTGAGGTGATAAACCGTACCTCATTAACTTTACTAGTCTCATCGCCAGCTCTTCTCACAACCTGAGCTATATAAGCTTCATGTCTGGATTCACTACGTTGAAGGCGAGCATACATCGACTCTCGCAACTTATTGCTGCGCACAGTTTGCCATTCACTTACACGGCTCAGTTTCTCCGATGTCCGTTGAAGCCTTTGCACTCTCTCATGCTCAAGTTGAGCTCTGATTCTGGTGGCACGAGCATGTTTCTCTTCAGCATCTTTTTTTAGATCAAGAGCAGATTTTTTCTTTTTCTCAGGAGACATAAGTTTATCATGCAGAACACGAACTCGCTCAGTGCTTTTCCTGCTTAAGCCAGGTGAATATGAGAAGCGGGAAGACACACGAGGTGGGATCGCAAGTATGTCCTCCCAATTTCTCTTCTCTTTCCAAGCATCCATGGACTTCCCTGAAAATCCATTTCTCTTCTCCCTTTCTCTTTCAGGAACAGGTCTTCTCAACGGATCAGCCAACTTCATATTTTTCTCAGCAGTGTTGTTCTCTGCTGGAGTTTTGCTCTTTCCATTAACGTAGGGGATAGAACCTTCTTTTTGATGTAATTTCAATGCCCCAGAACCTGGCTTTGAATCGTGGTTTTTCTTTTCTTTATTTAGATGCTGAGCTGTAACTGATACACCAGTCATGTTGTCGGCCACCTTCACTGTTGATTCTTTAGAGCCACTCACCAAATCATCTTTTTTAATGTACTTCTCCAAGTCCACAATATCCCTTGTTCCTAAGTTACAACTCTGACAATCAGACCCCGGATTCTTAGAGTCGTGGGAACGTTCACTTGTTCTCTCTCGCTGTATTTTGTGGAAAGCCTCAAGAGATGAAGACAAAATTTCTGCCCTGTGTGGTGAAGTAGTCATTCGACGGACCTGTCATCAGATAAAACAAATATATACTAAGAAGTCGGCAGAAATTGATGTCAATTTGTATCTAATGCCATAAACAAATGAAATTAAAGAGTTAGACAAACCCTATGGGAATGAATACATAGATTTCTCATATTTTAAAACTTTAATAAGCATCATTATCAGTTATAAAATTTCGTATGACATAAAAATATTCCACAAGCACTATAAAATGAAATTACAAGATTACTAATACTATCATTGCATGGTTTGAGAATCTAATAAACTATTTCTCTAACCAATTTATTTGTTGTTTGTTGCTCAATTACTGGCGTTATGAGTAAATACATTTAAACAAATAAGGGGAAACCTAAATGACACGAATTGAAAAGAGAACGAATGCTGACCTCCCACGAGAGGGCATGTGGTCTGCGATGATCAGATTGCAAAACCAATGGACTCCCATCAGCCCCATGGGACGAGGACCTTTTCGATTTCTCAAACGTTTCTACTCTGCTATTTAATTCTCTAAAGTCTAATGCAGCTTCTTCAAGAACAAGACTAGCTTCTTTCATTTGCTCAAGATCGCATTCAAGTTCACAGAGAAGATAAAGCTCATCTACAGCCCTATTGAGGTTTTCAAAGAGAAAGCACCAAAGACGTTCTCTGAATCTTTCTTTGCTTTCACCCACGTTGACTGAAGCAACAGCATCTGCATTCTGGGCATCTAGAAGACCATCAGAGTTTGCTTTACTATTTTTATTGCTCGATTCTTCAATTGGAACTGCCAATATAGATTCTTCACTTTCAGCTTCATCAATTGTCTGACTACATGTAGCCGAATCCAAAAGATGCGCATCTGAAACATTAGCTGATTTGGCCCTTTCTATCTCTTTGTTGTCTCTGCAGGCACCGTTTTCCCAGATGAACTGCACGGCACCTCATTATCTGGCTTGACATGTTCATGTTCGAAATTAGAGCCCGAAATAGAAGTACTCTGACCAACAATTCTGTCACTAGTAATTTGCTCTTTAACGTCTTCTGAAGATACTTCATTCACCTCCTTATCAGTTTCTTCAACAGATATAGTCCTCGGAGATGAAGAATGGGGTTCTGGAAGACAATGACCCCTATCAGATTTCGTCTCATAGGAATCAACTGGAACGATGCAGGGAAGACACTCAGAAGTACCATCAACCTTCACGGAGACCAAATTGCTATTTTTGACTCCCCCAGACTCAAATTCAGCTCCGGAAGCTTTTCCATAGTGTTTGAGAGTTCTCTCATCCAAATCCCCCCATTTTATTTGTGGAAGGACATTATCTTTGTGGGTACTTCCTTGACTGACGACTACTTTATGACTAGGATCTGCATTATTTTTAGCAGCCAAACGAGAAGAACCTAAATCTTCATTGCTTTGACTGACAACACGTTTGTCAAGGTAATGATTAATTGCCACATTCCCATTAGAACTCGAGGTGTGTTTGGTAGCATTAACGCTGTCGCCATCAAGGAAATGTTGAACTGCCCCATCATCAGTAGAGATAAAAGCGGGCTCTGTAGCCTTGCTGCTATCACGCTCACGATCATGCACAGCTGAATCTTTACCTTTATTATCTCTTTGGTTCGTTGCACTTGAGCTACTCTCCGATTTTTTAGCAATTGATATTTGATTATTTGGCTTGCTAAACCTCTGTTTTCCAGACAGCCCATCAACCCAACCATGTAATGAGAACTTCAAATTGCTTCTGTGTTTCTGAAAAATAAAATGATCAACTCAATCGAAAGATAAAAGTGGAAATCATATCCTAGTTTCCTACCCATGGCCATTACCCTGAAAGTAACTTAAAGGTCCTTAAATGCTTACCAGAAAATATAGAAAAAGGAAATGTCACGAACTTTGTAGTTCTATCCCAAAACCATGTGGTCGGATAATACACATAATCCAAAGTTCGAGCAACATAACCAAAGAGGAAAACAATCCATACATCACAAACAGGAAACGGATTATGCTCTTTGGCATTACCACTTCAGCAGCTCTATGAAATGGAGCATCAATAAACTACGACACTAATAAACAAAGAAACACATTAACCACCAAGAAAATGCCTGCCTACATACATAATTCAAAAGAGAGTTAAATTCAATTTCCATCCATATCATATGAAAACACAATTCATTATTCAAGGCCATCAAAGATTACAACATAGAAAGCATTGATATAAGCGGGTTTTGACAAGGGGAATCATCAACTTTTCGACCTTTTCAAACCATGCCCGTAAAATATTTTGAGAATCAAATGTCATGAACTTCTGGTTCCATCCCACAACCACATAGTCGGATAATGCGCATAATACAAAACTCGAGCAACATAACAGATCCATCATCAACATTATCACTTCAACAGCTCTATGAAATGAAGCATCAAACAACCACTACACTAAAAATTCATTCTTTATCACACAAAGAAAAATATCTAAACACATTAATCACCAACAAATTCCTGCCCAAATGCACAATTGAAAAGAGACGATTAAATTCAATTTCCATCCATACCATATCAAAACACAATTCATCACTCAACCCCCCAAAATAAACCGAAAAAACAAACCTTTTTCACTTGCATCCATCCAGAAGCCTGATCATCGCCACCATCACTCCTCTCCATCAAAAAACTCAACACCCGAATTCTTTCCTCTTTTCCCACAAATTAAATTCTCAATCCCACATAAATTTTCCTTTTCAACATCAAAACACTGTGAAACAAACGCATCTGCACCGATTTTGCCGAATAAATGAGATTGATGGCTCAGTAATTAAGATTTCAAACTACAATTAGAAAGTAGATACTGATGAATTGATGGTCCCGGGTGAAAACGCCTCTGAAATGGCTGCTAAAATTCGAATAGAAAAGCAGCCGGTCGCAGTGTTTTTACAAGAATTGAAAGGTGAAAAATTTTCAAGAAAATGTGGAGCAGATTTGTCAGTAAAGAGCTGTGTATTCACAAATTTTTCCCCCTCAACAAGAAAAGAAAAGATTTTGGGCGAAAGCCGAAAAGAATGATCATGGAATATTGACAGCAATTTAAGAATTATTAAAACTGGAGAGAGTTATAATAAACTATCAAATGATGTTTTATTTGCAAAGGGCAAATTAGTAATTAAAAATTAGTATTAAATTTTGGTCAATATCAATTTCTTCACAAAATACAAATTGAGTAAAAAAAATTTAATCATTTTTCTTAACAAATTAGCTAATAACTTAATAATGTCATCAATTTGAAATACGTACGTCAAATTAACAAGCAATACTATTGAGTTATAAAAACAAGTATTTTAAAGAAAATATTATATGACTTCAATTTTAAATAAGCTTGACAGGGGCTATAATAGTTAAAATATCGAGCTATGACGAATACAATACACAAATTATAAGTGGATTCAAATAGTAGAACTTAGTAATTAGAATGGGTTGCAGATTTGATATGATGCTCACAAGTCATAACTGTCAAAAACTCTTGGCGAAATAATACTCATTACTTGATTTTAATTTTTCAAATTCGAGTCGATGTGTTTTTCGCAAAAACTATTTTAGAAGCTAATGAGATAATACTCATAAATAAGTTCTATTATTTCAAATATTTGTAGAAAAAATGTTTCATATGGTATAACTATGAAACAATGTAAAAATAAAATATGTGCTTTGCATGGAAATAATTTAATCGAGTCAATTGTTATACTCCATCCGTCCCAAGATAAGTGATGCAAAACTTTTCGGCACGAGAGTTAAGACAATGAAGTTTTGTTAGTATGTGGAAAGTGAATAAAGTAGATAGAAAAAGTAAGAGAGAATGTCAAAAAAGAAAATGACTCACTTATCTTACGACGTCCCAAGGAATGTGAGCCATTTATCCTGGGATGGAGGAAATAATAAGTATTCATAATATTAAATACACAATATCTATATGAATTAAAATACTTAGGGTTAAAATGGGCCTTTAATATGGGTTAACCACGATATGTTAAAGCCCAACTTTTAGGCCCAATAAAATTAAATATATGATCACAAACCGTGAACAGTTACTCAAATCTCCCGCCATTCACAATCAAATCAGCAAAGAGCAAACCCTTCCTCCGCCACCGCACCGCCGTTCGCCGCCGAAATTCGAGCGTCTCTGACTCGCATCTGCTAGGTAACTCTCCCTCAACAGCTGCATTTCAATTTCGGAACCGTGTGAACTTAGGAATGACAAGATTTTAGCTGTATAAACTTTTAATCTGTCGCGATTATGTTGTGATGTTTGGGTAGAAGAGGCGTAGGATTTCAACTGTTGATTCGAACTGATACCTTTGGAATTAAAAACTGTTTTGAGTGCCTTTTGCTCTGTATAAACTGTAATCGTATAAAATTTTCGTCAATTTTGTGAACTTAGAATGACAAGATTTTAGCGGTATAAACTTTTAATCTGTCGCGATTATGTTGTGATGTTGTTTGGGTAAAAGAGGCGTATGATTTCAACTGTTGATTCGAACCGATGCCTTTGAAATTCAAAGCTGTTTTGAGTGCCTTCTGCTCTGTATAAACTGTAATCGTATAAAATTTTCGTCAATTTTGTGAACTT
>JAOWBI010000061.1:7511256-7521914 GCA_028566235.1 Salvia elegans | reverse complement strand
TGTGAAATTAGTGGACATATTTTTGCAATTCTTCTGTTTATATGCTTGTATCGTTTGTTTGATTATCAGTTGATTCAGAGATTGAATGAGCTTTTTATCTTATGAAGTGAAACGAGCTTGTTTATGATGATAATGGTACCAATCAAAAGTAGAATATCAAGTTATTTTGTTCGTAGATTTGAAATGGTCTCGTATTTCTTTCAGGCTCGAATACAATGCTTAACTTCGGAGCTGGTGGTGGGGGGAAAAGATCCAGAAACATGGTTTACTCGTCTTTAGATCAAGAGGAGTTCGGAGAAGATTACTTGGATGAGTATTACAATCAGCAAGAAAAGAAGAGGCGCCTTACTGTTGAGCAAGTCCAGTTTCTCGAGAGGAGCTTTGAGGCAGACAATAGACTTGAGCCAGAGAGGAAGACTCAACTTGCTAAAGAGCTTGGGTTGCAGCCTCGGCAGATTGCTGTGTGGTTCCAAAATCGCAGGGCGCGCTGGAAGACAAAGCAGCTGGAAACAGATTATGAAATGTTTCATGCAAGATACGAGACCCTGAAATCGAACTATGATAATCTTTTGAAGGAGAACGATAAATTGAAGGAAGAGGTGATGGTAAAGCTAAATCTTAAATTTGGTTATAAATTTCTGAAAGTGTGGCCTTTCCTTATGTGTCTCATCTTGTACCAGGTTCTTCGTCTCAAACAAAACGACCTTGGTGGAGATACAGATAAAGAAAGCCTACAATTACTCGACTTCAAAGGACTGCCTGAAGTAATTCCTGAAGATGAAGAATCCAATGTACAGAGCTCAGCTAAAAGTGAAACGAGCAATGTGGGCAGTCCGAGGTTGACTGGTGGGGTTCATTCTCCTGTGTTGGAATCAGGTGGTACATTTCACGTTTTTGGTTGCGACTACTCAGATTCATCGCAGATTAGAGAAAACAACATACAAGAGCCTGACTATGCCCTTCCTCTGAGTTCCTTTTACCATGGGTTTCCAGTTGAAGACCATGCCTTCAACTTCTGGTGATTTTGAGTTCTATGGCTCTATGGGTATGCATTATCCATTACAGTTACTTGTTTTTCATTTTAATCGTGATAATTGGATCCCTAATCTATGCGTGCACATAAACACATACATAAACATTATTATTGCAAAAGGTTGTTTGTACTTTTCTTTGTGATCTCTACCGATAATTGTTGCTTTTTTGGCAAGATTTTATTGTATCAAATATTGTTCAAAACTGAATTAAGCTGTCTGTTAATGATTGTTGTCTTTATTGTTGATGCGCTGATTGCTCGAGTGACAAACTAATTGAGGCAGTCTATGTAAACCATAAATCTATTTGGACATCCAAAAACTCATACTGTGGGAAAGAGAGCCATAAGCGGGGCCCTATTGATTTTGTATTCTTGTTAGGTTCAATATTATTGGAATCATAGTTGAGGGAGTTTGTTTATGGAGCACTGCTGTTTTTGTTAAAAAATAACATCAGAACTTAACACCATGTTGTGATCCCAGATCACCTCTCAACTCAAATAATTTGGAGGGCTGTTGTATGTAATTGGTTAATACTATATATGTACATGACTAAGAGGCAGATTTAGCAAAGTTTTGACATGGCATTTTAAGACTAGATGCATCTATCAAGATCAAGGTACCTATAGAATATCTACATTGTCCTACAACAAAGCCTTGGAAGCGTGCAGTAGTATTTGGGGAAAAGTCACTAAGGATCTGGAACCTGATGAGAAAACACAGGTGCGGACAGCATAACGTTGCAGCAATTGAATTGTTCGGACCATGACTTACACTAGAGTGGAGCACACATCGACTATGAAAATGCACAAAATGTAGTAACAAAAGTATATTGAAATGCAATTCCTAACTCAAACCTAGTTCATATCAACTAGAAGGCGCTCATCATGGCCATATCAACTAGATTTATCAAAAAGTCATAAATCACGATTGAATTAACTAAATAGTTCTAATGGGAAATGCAAAGTGGGGAATATAAGTTCAGAACTTGATCAATCAACTAAGCAAGAAGTAGATAAATCTCACAAGAAAAATCAAATCTTTAATAGTATTGGTCAATGATGATAAAACATAATCCGTATCTAGACTGAATTAACTTAAAAGTTGCTTCAAGAATCACAGCATGTTCAAACGTTCATATGAAAATACCAAACAAAAATCCCTTTGGTCGCACATTGTATCAAGCATACGAACTTCGTATGTGTTCTTCAGTCGCCCTTCTTCCGGAAGGAGCAGCCCTCGGTGAGCTTGGCACGGCCACCAGTCGGTTGGCACAGCACGGTCTGGCAATTGCCGCACACGACAACCGTTTGGGAATGGCTGAAGACAGTGGTTCTGCACAAACATACACAGAGATCAACAAAATCCAACATCAATTCATTCTCTCACAAGCTCTTAATCCACACATGAATCAAATTAATTGATTAATCATTTCAAATCAAGCAATAACAGATTCACAATTTCACAAATTCAACGGTTAAGCTCAGAAAATTATATTAGAAAGAGAAGCAACTCACATATTGAAGCAACCCTGGCACTTGACATCCTACAACAATTACAATCATCCAATCAAAAACAATGAAATAAACAACAGCAATTTTTAAAAATACTCATTGGCAAAAATCGAAACCAAGAGAGATTAATTACCATGAAGAAAGAGTTTGGGGATTGCACGAGGCGCTTGAGCTTGTGCTTCCTTTTCTCAAGCTCCGCCGGTGGGTTCAGCAAATCGATGTCGTTCGAGAGAACCTACAGAAAAGCAGCAATTTCGTCAAATCAAGGAAAATTCAACCGCAATCAGCTACAGGGTTTCGCAAAAAACAGTGAAAAATTACCATCTTTGCAGCTGCTGAAACTGGGCGAGAGATGTGAGAACGAGAGAGGAAGAGAAGAGGGATGGCAGCTAACCTAGGGTTTTAGTTAGAGATTGGGGGATTTAATAGTGGACCAAATTAGGTAGTAAATATTTGGGCTTTTAGTTGGGCGTGAAGCCTCAAATAGATAATTTTAGACCATTATGGAAATTGTATTGGGCCTAATGACACTCATTACAGCTAAATTGTGGTGGATACTTAATTTTTAGCATGATATGGATTTGAAGAAATTTATTGACTTTATAATAGAAAATGATTGAGAATGTTACTAAGTAAAATGTGAGTATATTAAGTTAATAGAGTATGAAATCCACATACTCCCTCCGTTCCTTAAAAATAGGGACTTTGGCGGTGGGTGCGGTTTTAATACGAAATTGATAAAATATGAGAGGTAGAAAAAAAAAAATTAAAATAATGTTAATGGAGAATAGGGTCCACCTTATAAGGACTTGTCAAAAATAGAAAGGGGTTTTTTTGGTGAGCAAGGGAGGAGGAGGATAGGGGGAGTAGGCAGCGGTAGGGACGAGGGGAGGCGGCGTGGTGGAAGGGGACACGAGGGGGAGGCGGTGGCGGTGGAAGAGGTGGCATCTGTGAAAAAAGTGGAGGTTGAAGGGAAATGGGATGGGGATTGCAGGTGAGTGAATGGGGTAGGAAGTGCACGGGCATTGGAATGTACACCGATTAAGAGTCTTTCTTTGCTCTTTGCTGCATGAATTTTAATATATATGTAAAAATATGAAAATATTAGTGAAATGTGAGCTCACTTTTATAAAATATTTTAATTTTTTATAATAAAATTCGTGTAATGAGTTAGTGGAAATGTGATATATTTATTATTTGTAGTACTTAATAAAATAAAATGAGACTTCTATTGGCAGATGCACCAAATTTTGAACGAAGACATTTGTTTATACATTCTCATAATTGAAACATAAACATAACAAAGAAATTGGTGAGACCAGTTTAATTTGTTTTGGAACTATGCATCATTTTCACAATCGGCAGTCTCATTTCTCGTTTGTTTAGATAAATTTCACATTATCCAAGTAGATAGATTTTAAACATTAATATCCTATTAAATTCAGACAACGAAGCTCCAATGAGAATTTTAAAGTCTATATCTATTTTGGAAAATAATTCTAAATTAAATTATATACTATACTCCTATTAATGCCAAACAACTAACTTCAACAAAAACCTAACAAACTTTCAACACAGATAACAGAAGCAAGTAAGAAATCATGAAGTCCGAAAAGGCTTCATATGTATTATAAAAATTACTCCCCTTCTAACATGATAATAAATGTCTCTCAATCTCATATATAGACTAGAAGTCTATAATGCAATAAATAATAAACTCAGAAAAATTGATTCTAAACAAATTATCTTCTCCAAATACAAGAAAAAGGCAGATTTCCTTCACTCCCATCAAATGAAGTAGGTTGTTGATCTCCTCATACAGTATATGCTTGCTGGATCGTATCGATATCCAGACCCTTGAGCCTAACTACCGACTCAACGTGCCCCTTCAGCGTGTGCAGCTCCCGTAACCTACACGCAACGACACAATGTTAGCAAAAACATATCTGCAGAATGCCTGGAGAAATAAATAAGTATAGTCACCAACATATCCTTACCTCGCGATCTCAGCTCTTCGTTTAGCTTCCTCTGCCAGCTGGTTGAGCTCGGAGAAATTGTTTGTCTCGTTGAAGAGTTTGGTGTCTGGCACTTGCAGCCCGTGGAGGGTTCTCTGCGCGTGTGCCCATTGAAGCTCACGGTGCTCCTTCCCGAAATCCTTTTGCCTGGTGAAAGCAATCTGTAACACGAGAAACAAGCCATCGTAATCATATTCATAACGAAAATGCATGAGGGTTAAGTGTACTAACTCCGTCCTGCAAATTTCTCACATTTTGACTTGACACGAGTTTTAAGAAATGTAATGGAATATGGGTTGAAAAAGTTAGTAGAATGTGGGTCCTACTTATATACAAGTAGTAGTTTTATAGTAATAAAATATAAGTGTGAATGAATTAGTGGAATGTGGGGTCCATTGCCAAAACTGGTAAAATTGAAATGTGACAAACTTTCGGGGATGAAGGGAGTATATCGAAAGCAGAGATTGATTGAAAGTTACCCTTCTTTCTAGAACAAGATCCCAAGCTCTCCCGCTAAGAGCATAACGCGTGAAGAACTTGATGATATCGAGAGGAATGTAGGTGATGATGTTGTAGAGCCAGATCACGCCTGCCCAGCCCCAACCAATTCCTTCAATCGCTGCGAAGCTCCAGCTTGCGTATACCGCGATAAGAGTAGCAACCTGAAAGGCAATACTGGATTAGGTCTGTGTAGTAGTGAAACTCAATAAACCGGTATGAGGATCGAATTGCTAACCAGTTGAGCAATGGCGAATGCAGCCACGAGCAACAAACCAGGGCGCTCAACAAACGACCAGCTTCTTGATCTTGTCACGAATATGAGAGCCTGGCTGATGGTGCTCACTTGCAGATATATTGCTGAAGCGAGCTTCCTAAAGTCGTCGTGGGCAGTTTTCTCGAGTGTCGCCACCCCAAATACTCGCTGCCAAATCATTTGGTAGTAAATGAGATAAGAATATAATCAAGATACGTAGTAGGAGTATAACTTATAAGCAACTTGACAACGAGATGAACGAACTTACGGGAAAGAAATCTGTTTTATACGCAGCCCAAAAGAAGATGACAGTCATCATTGCTAAGTAACCACCAAGAACTATCCCGGTTGCAAAGATTTCAGCGAGCTTCCAGCTATCCGGGAGAGGTGATGGCTTAACTCTATCTTTCGATATAGTCATGATGGTACCTTGATCATATAAGTTGCAACATAAGTTCCAAGAGAAAATGTAAAGCGAAAGAGACTTGTGCGTGAATAGTCGAAAATGTGTGTGTGGAGAGAGAGGTGATGTGTGAAAAGCTAACCATCATTGAGTATTGCAATGATAAGAACCATAAATGGCGGGAAGTCGAACTCCCATATCAAAGCTAACATCATGAAACCAACCTGGTACACGGAAAGAAAGGGAACGACATCAATAAATGCCCGTGTAGCAAAAAGGAGTTTTCCGAGTGCTGGAAACCAAACCAATAATAACTTACCACTATACGGATTGTGATGGAAACAGCGTAAATCTGTCAATAATAACGAAAACTGATGAGATTGTGAAATATTTGGCTCATCAAACTTGAAAATGTTGCTTCACTAATCCACAATTTATATTAGGCCAAGTGTATGTGTACCGTGTAATTCTTCATCCTTTGGAAGATCGCTCGACTGGTGAGGACAGCGCTGATGATAACACTGAGTCCAGGTTCAGTAAGAACAATGTCAGAAGCACTGCGTGCTGCATCAGTTGCATCGGCCACAGCAATGCCGATGTCAGCCTTCTTCAAAGCAGGAGCGTCGTTCACTCCATCGCCAGTCATTCCACATATGTGTTTTCTAGCTTGCAGGCGCTTTACAATCTCGTATTTATGCTCTGAAAAAAACAACCAAGATGCACGAGTCAGCGTTCATCAGATTCCATGGTGAAATGAGGTTCAAACTCGAGAGAGAAAGAGTCGTTACCTGGGAAGACACCAGCAAAACCATCAGCTTTCTCGATGAGTTCATCGATCGGTAGAGCAGCAATTGACTCATCCTTGTCTTGTCCTAGTAAAGCTGATGACGGGTACATGTTGGTTCCCATTCCTAGCCTTCGTCCCGTTTCCTTTCCTATTGCTAGCTGATCCCCTGTTGAAACAGACAGATTCAGCATCAAGCTTGTAGTGATAGCTTAGATTTTGAAAACACGAAGATTTACCGGTTATCATTTTGACATTTACTCCAAGATTCAATGCCCTTCTTATAGTTTCTGCACTGTCGTGTCTAGGCGGATCGAAGAGAGGCATGAGGCCAATGAATTGCCATGGTCCTCCGGGGCTATCCTTCGTTGCTTCTGGAAGTTCCTGCAAGAAATGTACGAAAGTTCATATTAATATTCGATACATAGCATCAGGTTATTAAAGCACAGTACCGTATAACGAATGATACCTGGTATGCAACGGCAAGTGATCTCAGGCCTCGTTCAGCAAACTTATCGATCACAGCATGAACCCTTCGCTCTATGTCAGACTTATTGTGTGCAAGGTTTAGAATCTGAGAATGCATATCCGAGACAATATTTGAGGAGTGACATTCATGAAACGAGCAAAACCAGCATGAACAACGACAAACTGTACCTGCTCGGGTGCACCTTTGCTGACCCTGTGCCACTTCCCTTCGCCGTCTATGTAAGTCAACGCTGTCCGCTTGTCGGTGGGGTTGAAAGGAAGGAAGTGCACTTCTCGAACTCCAGCACGTGCCTGTTCCCGGTTTAATGGAATTAAAGTTAAAATTGCAAAACGTTTTCGGTTTTAGGCATAAAGAGTGCCAAGAGCTACCTCTTTCGGATCAGCCAGCATTCCTACGATAGCAGCATCTATGGCGTCCTGGTTTTCGGTTCGAGAGGCTCTAGCCGCCATCAGAACAACGGTATCTGCATCAATGCCTTTTGCAAAAACCTGTGGACAAGAAGTTGCAATCAGTATAGAAACATAATTACATCCAAATGATCGAGAAAAGGAGCACAAGCATACCTCGATAAGATTCTTATCGACAGTAAGTTTGTTTAGCGTGAGAGTCCCTGTCTTGTCGCTGCAAAGCACATCCATGCCCGCCATCTCTTCGATAGCAGTCATTCTCTTTGTTATAGCACCCTGTATGTATCGTCGTGTTATGGAATGATCGGTAAAGAAAAAACCAACCAAACCAGCATATAAATTCCAGGACCTGTTGAGCCAAACGATGAGAACCAATCGCCATTGTAACCGAGAGGACGGTTGGCATGGCTATCGGAATTCCTCCAATGAGGAGAACAAGAAGGTTGTCAATCCCGGGCCGGTATTCCCTGTGCTGAATAGGGTACATCACTATTATCTCGATAACCATCCCCACCGCGATAGAGCATATGCAGAAATTTCCAATCGCGGTTAAAACCTAAGCATAAGCAGTACAACAATGAAAAAGAGATTTAGCAACATAGTGCATATCAAATCATAAAAGAGAGCTTATGCTATAACGCAACGTGCCTTTTGGAAGTGGCCGACTTGATTAGTGCTATCGACAAGGTGAGCAGCCTTTCCGAAGAAGGTGTGAACACCCGTTGCAATAACAACAGCTTCGAGCTCTCCCTGTTTGCACGTGGAGCCAGAGTATACACCGTCTCCTGGCCCCTTCGTCACAGGAAGGGATTCCCCGGTCAAAGCTGACTGCAAACACGAGATAACGAATTCAGATAATATATAAAACATTACACAGCTTGCAGTCAACAGAAAGACAAGTACCTGATCAATTTTAAGGGGATCGCCATCCAAGAGACGAGCATCAGCAGGAACTATATCACCGAGCTTTATGCTAATAATGTCTCCGGGCACCAAAACGGAAGCCTCTTCCTCGTTCCACCTCCCATCTCTTAGAACCTTCAGAATATAACCATAAGATCAGACAAACTGTCTAGCTATTAAACACGAGTTTCCAAGAGGAGACGATATCGGACCTTTGCTTTTGGAGCAAGACGAGCCATGAGAGCAGCTGCTGCGTTGCCAGCATTATTCTCCTCGATAAAACTGATAGTCGAGTTGATGAATAGCAAGGTGATGATTCCCACGAAGTCCTGCCAATCCGGAGGCTTTCCCTGCCATGTTCAACATCAAAGATCAGTACCTCTCCACCACAGAAAGCAAACATTGGCAAGAAACAACGTCCTTACTCCTCCGTTGGCAAGGGCGATCGCCATGATAGCTGCCGCTTCCATAACCCATGAAAGAGGATTCCACATAAACCCCAAAAACTTCAGGAATTTACTCTCCTACAGCAAGCAGAAACCCATGATTTAGTCCACCTCAATATTCACAGAATCACCAGAAAAGAAAAAAAAAAAACATTTCATCAAGAAAAAAGAATCTTGCAACAGAAAGCAACTCATAATAACATATTCTAAACAAGCAAATTCCACTTCTAACACTATTCACTAAGCACATAATTACTGCAAGGAAATGTAAGGACATAAAGCCAGAAATTGAAGGGCAAAAATTCAATCAAGAAAAAAAAAATCTCGAAACAGAAAGCAACTATAACTACATAACTAAACAAGCAAAATCCTAGTACATAAACAAGGAATTATGATGCAAATTTCACTTCTAACACTTAAAAATCACTAAGCAAATAACTACAGCAATGAAATGTAAGGACATAAAGCCAGAAATTGAAGGACAAAAACTCAGTCAAGAATCAACACCTTCTTCTCTTCAAGCTTGTTGTGTCCAAAAATGACCAACCTCTCTTCAGCAGCCTCACTAGTGAGGCCCTCTTTGGTGCATCTCAGATTCTCAAACACCTCATCAATGGGAATGTTTTCCTACACACACACACACACACAATAGCATCAGCAATCAACTTCACAAAATCATGAAAAGCCCAAAACCAAGAAAATGGGTAAAACACAGCTGGTCAGATCCATTACCAAGTCCACTGTCTCCCTCAAGACAGCATCAAGAACTTCAGGCTTCTCCCCCATCTTCACAAAACCAACACCAAAAAATCTCCCTTTTCACAAAGAACACTTTTTTATATCAAGAAACACCCTGGGAGGGGAGTTGTGCAGAAATCAAAGGCAGCCCAGTTGAAAAGGGGAGGGATTTAAAGCATTACGAAAAGCAGGATTTGAAAACAGCAAAAGATGAGGCCAGCCCACCAGCTCCAAATCTACAAGCAGTGGTGGCCGTTACAGCGGTGCATTTCCCCTTATCATTTATTTATTTCATCCAGAGAATTTACTTCTGAAAGGAATTGATGTAACAAGAGGAGTTACAAAAAGGGCTGTAACAACTACTATTAACCAAACTTTCGTTGATGTTTTGGCTTTTATAAAAATGGGTACTTGAACCATCACACAGCAGCAATTCACTTTTACCACTCCCTCCCTCCACTGTTGATGAAGAAAGTGCAAAAGATTGTCTTTTTTAGTGTCGTTTTCTTCGTTTTTTTGTATTTACTTTAAAGTTTAAGGGCAAAAGGTGAGTTAGGATCTGAAAAGATTGGATTTTTTGGTGGTAAATAGATTGAAACCAAATAATTGCAGATTGGCCAGGATCCATGAACGCACATGGCCTCTCTCTATCTCTCTCTCTCGAGCTGCATGCTGACAAATTCCAACAACTTTTTTTATTACTCCACTTTTGAAGATGACTAATTATGAATTATGATGTGTATTTTTAGAGGAAGCTATTTTTCCAATCAATTAAAGAACAAATATTGTTAATTATACTAATATTTCTGTTATTTCATATGAAAGTGAAGTGTAAACTGTGTGATGGCAAAAAAAAATATTATTTTAATCTGTTTATGAATATCGTTTCTCATTTGAATTATTGAATATACCATTGTACATCATTTTTCACAGCAAAAAAAAAGTGAAGTTTTGTTTTTTTTGTTTCACAGCTAAAGAAAAACATCTTTTTTCAACGCTATTAATAAACTGTTTGTTTTACCAATACATTCATCGATATAAAATTCAGAAAGTAAAGTCGAATAGTGATTTATTCGTATCAAAACCTTTTTCTACCCCAACTTTTACTATTTTGATTTAAATTTTTTAATTCATTTTATCTCTAACAGTATGTGTTGAATATGGGTATGGGAA
>JAOWBI010000061.1:7495958-7508213 GCA_028566235.1 Salvia elegans | reverse complement strand
AATCACAGTTGCTACGACACCCAGAATCGTGCAATATACTAGTCGCTTAATATACAGTGAAGAAGAGAGTGGTGACCAATTCTAAGCAAGCATTAAGTCTTAACAACTCATTGGGAAAAGATGGCCTACAGTCAGTGCTCATGGAATAAGTATCTCCGGCGTCTTGCAATTTTGATACCATACGGTATTGTTTGGGTCAAAGGCGTAATAAGAACCTCTTGGACTGGAAATTTGTGCTTGAGCTCGTTGCCCAGTCATCCGTAGCTGCAACTGTACACAGAATTATGTTCTACTTAGCTTCGAGTCTCCTACTGTTTTCCATCATAGAGAAATTTGTGCATAGGTCAGGTCTTCTTCATCCCTTTGGAACCTCTCCCTGCAGAATATAATGGCAACTTCCCCTTTTAAGCAATCTATTTATATGGGGAAAAAACTGTCTCAGACATCAACTTCTGCCATGGAAATGGCAATAATTTTTGCTTCAATGAATCATACACAGTTTTGGTATTTATGTCTTCATTGCATCTTCTGAAGCATTTTGACTTTTAGTTTCCTTTTAGTAAACCATCTGTTTAAGTGGTAGCGTATAGCACTTAGTATCTTGTAAAATACAGCGGTGCCGATCGGTTAGCCGACCCTGTTTATAAACCATCTGTTAAGTGGTAGTGTATAGCACTTAGTATCTTGTGAAATACAGCGTTTCCGATCCGTTAGCCGACGGAAAAGCAGGAGGTCGCCTTGGCTGATGTTATAATGGGTCAGTCGAGAATCTCCTCGTAAAATACCGCCTCCCCACACAAGAGGGTTAAAAACGATCGTTAGACTTACAGGATACTCATCGTCGATTTGAACTTGTTCTGATATCATGTAAAATGAGTCTACAAAACTTTTAAGGGCCAAAGTAACCAAAAAAACTGCCCACAAGTTAATAGGATACTGTTTCTCAAGACTATGCACAATAGAGACTATACATCACTCGATAATAATGCATAACTGAGCTTCACTTGTCTATTGACTAATATATGTAACGTGTACGAATAAACATTTACTAGTCAAACAAGATCATGAAATGAATAATACCTTATAATACACTCAATGTTTTCATTGAAACTCGTATAGTTTATTCTTTTGGGATGGAAAAATCCTTAAAATACACTCGATACTATTTATTAAGTAAAATGTATATGTATTTTACGTGTAACAGTAACGTAATTCTAACACCATCGACTCCCCTCAAAAATAGGGTTCTAAAACTAGAAAGCTCCCTCAAACAACTACACTTGTCCCCAACTAACTGAAACACATCTAAAGCAAACAAGCCCACACATTCATTTTTACTCAGTCTTCTTAATAGTGCCTAAAACGAAACCTCAAAAAACACACACACATCTAACAAAAAATCCATAGCATCACTGCCTCCGGAATTGGTCGAATCTGTTCGGATGAAAATAGGAGGATGACCATAAAGAGTGGCAGCGGCCAGGCCTGCGCTGCTTGCAAGTACCAACGACGGCGGTGCACGCCCGAGTGCCTCCTGGCGCCCTTCTTCCCGGCCGATGAGCCCAAGATGTTCCAGAACGTCCACCGCCTCTTCGGAGTCAAGAACATCCAGAACCTCCTCAAGGAGCTCGGCCCCGACCACACCCAGAAGGCCATCGCCATGAAGTCCATCAAGTATCATGCTGCCATGCGCGACAAGTACCCTGTATGGGGTTGCATGTTCGAGATCCACCAACTAACCTACCAAATTCAAAATGCTGAGGAAGAACTCCAGGCCGTCCTCCACCAGCTGGCATTCTACAGGCAACAACAGCAGCAACAACAACAACAACAACAACATGAGAACCAACTGTCTTCCCATACGGCCGAAGACTACATCTCTGATCTCCAGCTCGGGATGGGCCCGCCCGGGAACAGCCTCGAAGCTCACTCCCACTACAATAACAACGAGGAGGCCGCCGTGGCCGACTATAACATAAACTATATGGATTTTAAAGAGCTGAACAATGTGGTGAACTCGATGTGCGGTTATAGTAACAACAATAGCAACGAAAACAACATGAATTCTATCCTCGCGCATGCACATCTCATGATGCAACAGCCGCCAATCTCCGCCGTGGAGCATGAGGATTATAACGAGATGCAGCCGTTTTTCGATAATATCGATGATTCACAGTCTTATATTGGCTCCAAAGAAGCCTATGATCAATCTAGGTATAAAAAAAAAACTACAAATATTGATAAATTTTTTTGTTTTTGTGCACAAGATTTGATTTTTTTGAAGTGGGATTGTTTGATTATGTGCAGTTTGAGCTTGGAATCGGCGTTCAAGGAATCGAGACACGATGTTGAGGAGATTAATGAGAATGAGCTCAAGAATGCTGCAGCATGTTTTAGCCTTACTAGTGTCAACTAATTCAGTTTTTGGTGCAATTTTTTGAGCATTCATAGTTTTTGGAATACTTGATTTTCTCGAAGAGAAGATAAGACTAATTGATTTCTTTGGCTTAATTTTTCATTATCTCTTAGTTTTATAGTGTGTCATTTGATGTATTGATTTTGCATGAATCTAACTAACATTTCTGTTTGATTTTAATAGGTACCAAGGAGTGCTAGTTGAGAGAGGTGTGGGCCGCACCGAATGGTTTTTTCTTTAATTTATAATTATATTATAAATTATTTATTTTAAAAACTTTTTAAGTGAAACATATTTTGTAAAAATTTATGGTATTTGCAACTTTCAAAGTCAATAAATTAGAGATTTTAATTATATAATTTTTATTTTTAAAATTTTTAATATATAAATACAAAACATTTCACTTTTAAAGTTTGATAATTTGTAATGGAGTAATTTTGTCCATTCTCACCATTTCATCTACACAACCCATCCCCTCACCACCTTAATTCCCCCTCCTTCGCCATTGTCGCCGCCTCCCCTCCTTTATTCCCACCGCCTCCACTCTTCTTCCGGGCGTGTATTGCTGTCGTCTCCTTCCTTTCATGTACTGCCGCCTTTGCATCGGGTTGGATCCACGTGAAGCGCATGCTCACGAGAGTGTGCCTCAATATTATTTGTGGGATGCTGAATATTACCCTATTTTACTATATGAAGTTGAGATGTGATGATAGTTTTATAAGCTACATCAAAAACTTTGTATATTTGGGTGTGGCGGAAAAAAACTATCTTGGTTACAATTTTCTTATACGAATTGGTACTATTATATTAACACACTACTTTAGTAAAATATTTTCAAAAACTATGTATAGGTCACCATTTTCTTCAATGGAGAATTGGTTTCTACTTTGTATTCAAAATATCTTTACTATTTCTTAATTACAAACTAAATAATTTCTACTATAATCATCTAGATAGTTCTACTACACATTACCTCACAAAAAATCCAGTTTTTATCATTTGAATATACTCTTCAACAAGATATATCAATATTCAACCTCCGATCAAATTTCAAGATACATCAATATTCAAAACAAATAATTACAAACTCAATTCTTCATCACAAAAATTTACAAATCATATGAATACAACCACCGGACTTCTTCAGACCCAAAACATAAAAGAAGTCTCTTTAACACAAAAAAAAAAAAAACCAATCTCGTGAAGCCTAGACCACGTGACACAAGAGTCCACAATTGAAAAACATATATACCACAAATATCACTACAAAAAATGCGCGAATTACCAGCAGATTTACCAGCGAGTATAAATCTGACAATCATAGCGATGAATTACCAACGGAACATTTCGAATCCACTGGTAATCCACCGATGCACAATTTTATTAGCGCATATTTGGTACTTACCAACATATTTGTCCGCTGACACCTTTTCTTGTAGTGTAACTAAAATCAAGCCAACATCCTTGAACGCACGATCCGAGCATAAACCTTCCTCGTCTTTACGAACAACCCTAATGCCACGAGCGACCCAAAAAGACTTACAACCGCCATAGCGAAGAAAGATGACATGAAACACTGAGTTCCACTGCAAGAACTCTCATCTCCCGCATTTCTATCATATATATACCCAATAACCCTAACGGAAAATATGTACGACCCGAGAGGGCTAGCAATGGCGATCGTATTGAATATCGTCCCCATATGCCGCACCCCAAATACCTCAGAGGTGATGGTTGGCATAAGCGACCACTGCGACCCGTAGCAGATGCCGACCAACACGGATCCCACGTACAGGTTTCCCGGGAAACCTGATCCAATGATGACGTGGCCAGCAGTCATGGCTGCCAGAGTCACGGTCATAAACAACGGCCTCGGGTAGCCTTTCTTGTGAAGGAAGGTGTCCGACATGAGCCCTGCCCCGACCCGGCCAAGGAAGTTCCATATGCTCCACAGTGATACTAGTGTGCTCCTCTCCACCGCGGTGTAGCCCAGGGACTCCCCGATCTGGCTGATGTTGTTGATCGTGGCGAGCCCCGACCCCATCCCGCACAACATGGCAACAAACAGCAGCCAGAAGCTCAAAGTGCGGAGAGCTTGCACAAGATTCAGCTCGTGATCGTCGGTTTCGTTTGGTTTTCTTGTTTTGTTGTCCACTATCAGAGGGGCCTTCAAACTGGGGAGTGAACTCTGTTTCTCTGCTTCGTGTTTGTTTGCCTTGACGGCTACGTGGAGGGGCGAGGAGAGGATGAGGAAGAGGATTGTCAGTGTGAAAGCGCGCATCCAAGGGGCGAGGACGAACACGTTTTCTAAGATGATTAGGAGCATGACATATGCGGCAACGACCATGGAGATGAGCGAGAAGCCGTTCAAGTATGTCTTATCGTGATCTGCAGACGAAGTGGGGTGAGCTCGGACGAAGAACATGAGGGCGAGGGAGAGGAGGGACGGGACGAAGGCGAGCATGAGGAGGAATGTGGTTGGTTTTTCTGGGAATAATGTCTGGTAAACTTGTATGATAACTGCACCACTCAAGCCAAGGAAGCCCTGCCAAAATTAGATTTGGGAACTGTTACACAATGATCATGATTCATAAACATGTGCCTTTGAACAAGAATTAGTTAATTAATTCATAATATTGGTATGTTTTTCCTAGATTATTTCATGTCAATACTATTAAAAAGTAAAAACTATGATCAAAGTTGTAAGCCATGTAAGTGGCTAGTTTTAAATTGAAGGGACACATAATAGAATGAAGGGGACACATTTCAAAATGGAACAAAACAAGCCCGAATCATGATGGGATGGAAACTAAATAAGAACATTACGTATCCTATCTACTTGACTGTGACTAAAACTACATTATCCATAATTTTTTGGATAAATTAGAAATGGAAATTGGTAAACCTGTTTATAAATAAAACCCTCTACGAAATTGTAATTAATTAAATACTTAGACTGACTACTTTGGATAAGAATTTGAAGAAACTATTAAAATAGTATAGTCGAAATCAACTTGATACAAATAGCGTCACGTAAAATAATAGGGTGGTGACTGGCCCTACAAGATGGACCAAATAAAAAAGAAAAACATAAAATAGAGAGGACTACTATTATAAGCAAAAATGAGTAGGGCAACTTCTTCACCTAGATTTTCTCATTTGTAGTGAAAATTAATAATTTTGTTACTTTCACTAAATTTGGATGACATCATGATTAACAGCATGATTAACGGTTTCCATTTTTGTTTTTATCCAAATCTCTTTTTTTCTTAAATATTGCTAGTTCGATGATTAAACTTAAATAAAATGTAACAATGCTATATCTTTAAGCTTTGGATATTATTTGCTGCAAAATTATTTAATGATAATTAATCAAATTTAATTCCAGCCTGTGATGAGTAGGTGGAGTTAACTTAAAAGAAAATACTATTCCACTTTATACACAAAAATATAAATAAAAATAATATGGAAGTCTATCCAAAGCTATTTATATGGATATACTTCCCTTTACATTCCTCAACAACCTTCCTTTGTTTTTAGTATTAGCTTGATTTATACCAACGAGGATGATTATTTATTTAAGATTTTCCATAAAAGAAAAACATAGATAAATCTGAACAATTATACTAGTATTCTTTTTGTTCATATACAATCATTTTATTTATAAATAACACGTATTATAATGTATAATTAATACAGTAAAATAGAAAAAATGATAAAATTAAAAGATATAAATGGAAAAAGAAAAACATTATAAAAATATAGAAATAACTTTAATAAAAGGATCTAAATAGAAAATGAAATTAGATCAATTTGGGTATATGTCAATGAAAATTAATTAATTTCTATTCAAGAAAAAATGACCAAATATGTTCTCTGTCCTAATTTATTACTACTATTTTTTATTTATCTCTTTTATTTTTATGACATTATTAGTAGTAATTTTCAATCAGACAAAAAAAGGGTAAAAATTAGAGAAATTCAACAATAATTACCTTCATAATTCCGACGACGGTGCCGCTATACGCCGGAAAATTCTCGACGGCGGTGACGACGTTGGCTGTGTTGAAGAACGTCTGCGCGTGCGCGGCAAGGAACATGAAGAGGCACACGGCCGCCACGTGCGGCTGCGGAATAGCGCCGGTGACGGCGAGCCAGAGGAAAAGGTAGCCGACGAGGCACTGCGCGGCGCCGGCGGCGTGCACGACCCAGGTCCTCGGCGCGGCGCCGCGGCGGCAGACGGCGGCGTAGAGGAGGCCGGAGAGGACGCCGGCGTTGGCGCCGATGTCCTTGAAGACGGAGATGGTGTCGAGCGTGGATTGGTCGTAGTTTTGGGAGGATTTGAGGATCGGAGAGTAGATGCCGAAGGCGTAGGAGGCGCCGCAGCTGCACTGGATCCAAATGCTCGCCGCCGCCGCCGTCCATTTGCTTGCCTCCATTGTTGTTGCTATTGGATTCATTGTGGAGTGTATAAAATGGTGTGTGAATTAATAAGTATAGTACTTATTGTGTTTTGTGGTTGGTGTGTTTGTGGCCGGAAGATTGTGTTCGTGGTCCCTTTATAGTTTGCTTGTCGATTTCACAAATTATGTGTACGACTACGAAACAGATATTTTCATTTTTAAGTGAGTTATGGCCAAGGATGTGTTCGGGTTGGGTCGGATCGGGTTTGACCCGTTGTATCTGAACCAGGACTTCGTGTGCGTATAAGTGATACGCTATGGGTTGATTTGGATTGAGGTTGACTTGTTATATCTGATCCATGGCTTCATGTATGTATAAGTAATATTGCTTCTGTTCTAACGATGATGCAAGATTTTAAGGAATGTTAAGTTGTTATAATAATGTACTCCCTCGCGAATTGGAATCTTGGTTTTTTATTTTAGTCCGTCCGCGAATAGGAGTCTCGGTTTACTTTTTTCTAAAAATGATAATAGAGTCCCACCTTTCAATAACCAATTCCACTTACATTTTTATTCCACTAACTTTTTTTCACTCACTTTTAACATTTCTTAAAACCTGTGCCGCCCATAAATGAAACTCTTAATGGCGAGCGGAGGGAGTATGAGAAAGAATAACATAGAGATAATAATGTTTTAATTCTTAGATATGAATCAATTAAACTGGAAGGATTTAAAAAAGAAAAATGAGTAGTTCGTTTTGAAATTTAAGCCGCTATCAGTGTAAAGTAGTTTCTCATTTATCTTATGTAGTATAAAGTAGAGTTGATAAAATACCCGACTTTGCAGAATCGGCTTGAGTCCTTCCGGCTTAACCCAGTTCTAATTAACTTGAATCGGGGCCCGTCGATCTACAGATGCACAAGTGTGCATGTGTGCGTGCATAAGGGCTCATTACCATGGGCGGACCCAAGTGGAAATGACAAGGGGCTAAAGCTTCATTAAAATATTTTTTTTCTAACTTTTCTCTTTTATAAATTTTTGGAATTTATTCGAAGTTTAATGCAAATTATTGTATAATTGCCCCTATAAATGATTTAAATCACTTGAATATATACTACTACGAAATAAAATTTAGAAATTAACTCCTATTGATATTTTTTCTGCATTCGCCCCTCCTCATTACTAGACTCATACTCAAGATAAAGAGTAAAGACAAAAATTGATCCTGAATATATGCCTATTTTACGATTTTGGTCATAGACATATTTTTTTAATTTTTGCATCCTGAACATTTTAACTCAGATTACAATTGGTCCTAAACTAACAGTTTCGTCAATTTTTAAACAGTCAACGTTTTTAACCCGATTTTGACCAATTAAAGCTGTTAAGTATGATGACTTACTCCCTAATTATATTCTTAATTATTTTAATAAATTGTCATTTAAAATACAAATGGGCGACGGCGTGAACCGCCGGAGGAGACGGAGGTCGAGAACTCCTCTGCGAAATTCAGCAGAGAGAGAAAGAGGGCGGATAGATCTACGACGAATCTAGTCGGCAACGGAGGAGAGTGAAAGAGGAGAACCGCCGCTGCCTCTTCTGGAATGGGAACTTCCGTTTTGTTGAAAGATGAGAGCGGAGGCGACGGTGCTAGGAGAGGATGTCGGCGTGAGCAACCGGCGACTCAAAATGCGCCGCTGCCTTCCCATTTTCAAACGAGGACGTTTAGAGATCTTGGAGATGAAGGGAGGAGTGATGAGGAAAAGAAGGAGATTTTAGAGGAGGAGTGAGCGAGCTCCGGTGACGCCGGGGAATGGCGAATTCGCCGGAAAAAAGTGAGAAGGGTGAAAGGAGAATCGCTGCTGCTTCATCCTCCTTTAAATTAGGGATTTTGCAAAGGTTTGAGTTTGGAAGAGGAGAAAGACCGATGGATTGAGTATATTGGGGTGGAAAATAATTTGGGATTAAAGCTTTAATCGGTCAAAATCGGGTTAAAAACGTTGACCGTTTAAAAATTAACGAAAATGTTAGTTTAAGACCAATTGTGATCCGAGTTGAAATGTTCGGGATGCAAAAATTCAAAAGATAATGTCTATGACCAAAATCGTAAAATGAGTATATATTCAGGACCAGTTTTGGCTTTTCCCTCTAAAATAAATATATATCATATCTGATTGGAAATAGGTCCGGTCCAGTCTAATCGCACATGACAGAGTGCACCCAAGTGCATAGATAACATAGATAAAAACAAGTGGCCCATTTCTCGTACTATTATTCATGAATAGAGAAACTAACATTTCTCAATTAACGTCTGTAACTTCAACCCTTAGCAATATTATTATTTGCTTTTCAAATAATAATATGCAAAGCCAGATAGATAAGCACGGAAAGATAGAGGACTTTGAATAAAAGTTCATGGATATTCCAAATTACCTAAAAATAAATAGTACTACAATAAAAATATGACAAAAGAGTATACTAAAACATTACAACTTCTCTTGGTGGGCCAATAACAAGATTAAACCTACACGTCCAGTTCTTATCAACAATATAGGTGTATGTATTCCAACTGGATATATTAAAATCAATGATACATGTAATTAATCTCACTTAGCTTCGTGTCAATCTTATCATTTTCAGCCATTTAATTCAATTTATTTTTAATTAAATTAAATACTAGCGTAGGATTGTTTGTTTGATATTAATATAAAACGACGGACAGCGTTAATCAGATTAGAGTAGATTCAGCATCTCGTCCTTAAGTATGAATTAAGGGTTCAATCCTTACTGAATGGAGTAAATCATTTGATCATTCCCAATCCTCAAACTATTGACAAAAGAGATATTTTGGGAACACAAAAAAAAATAAATATTAAACGAAGTTGAGAAATCGAATACAAAAAGTTCCATCCACAAAATACATTTGTGCTTTAATAATTTCAAAGGTGTTTTTTTTCTTTTTCTTTTGGGCCTACTAATTTATTGATAAATTAGAATAATAGTGTAGAAAATTTCTTTTGGGCCTACAGTTGATTTAATGAATTAAAATATTATGGGCCAATTTATTATTGATATTGAATAAATCATGTGGAACTAATTTAATCACCTCGAGCTCGAATTATAAAGTCGTCAGTTTACTCATTTTGATTAATAAATTATTGGCCAGGAGAAAAATAAATAGCATTAGAATAGTATTCCGATTGTATTCTTTTATTTATTCTCTTATATTGGAAGATATTACAAGAGATTTGTTTGGCTTATCTTAAATTTACAATTACACTTACACCCTTAATTATCTTAACTGGCCACGATTACATTTTCAATTGAATAATAATTATATCTTAAAATTATTATTGACCCTTAATTATGCAATTAAAATTATATCCATTTTGTTCTTTTCTACATTTTTAAAATAGAAACAATTAAATATTTAATTTATAGATAAACTGTTCAATTAGATATTTGTCACATATTTAATTTAAAAAAATAGAGACTGTCTTCCCCAAACATAAACGAATTCGAAAAAAAAATCCCCAATTTCCATCAAATCAGAGCTTCATCAATCATGGAACCAGACTACAATCCCAGCCGGAAAACTCTGATCAAGAACAAATGGGTGGCGGCGGCCGCCAGCATTTGGATCCAGTGCACCGCCGGCTCACTCTATACCTTCAGCATCTACTCCCAATCCCTCAAATCCACCCAAAACTACGACCAATCCACGCTCACCACCATCTCCTGGTTCAAGGACGTCGGCGCCAACGTCGGCCTCCTCTCCGGCCTCCTCTACTCCGCCACCGCCGCCCGCTGCGGCCCCTGGGTCGTCCTCCTCGCCGGCGCGCTGCAGTGCTTCGCCGGCTACTTCATGATGTGGCTGGCCGTCACCGGGGCGCTGCCGCAGCCGGCGCCGTTGGTGATGTGTCTGTACATGCTGGTGGCGGCGCACGCCATGACTTTCTTCAACACGGCGAATGTCGTCACCGGCGTGCATAATTTTCCTAGCTACAGCGGCACCATTGTTGGGATCATGAAGGTAGGGTTTGGAAATTGATTAATTGATTACTATTTACGTTGAACTCTGGTTTCGATAATTCGACTTGAAAGTGTATGGATTCGACTTCTTGAGCTGGAAAATTTCCTAAATGCAATCATTTAATCAAAATTTACACAAAATACATGAAAAACAACATTTTTGGGGATAAACATGTTGAGCTTTTTATGGCATATTTATATCCTGGTAGATTATTGTCATGTTTTTCTTAATTGTGCCAATACTCTTAAAAGGCCAACTTTAGTTGAATGCATCTGTTCTGTGACCAATCTTTATTCAGTATTCTCTCCGTTCCATAGTAATGGAGGCGTTTCTTTTCGTCACCAATTTAAGAAAAATTGTGATAAGTGAGTTAAGTAAAAGAAGGATTAAGTAGGAAATGAAAAAGGTAGAGCGATTAAGAGAGAATAAAGTAAGTGAGATTGATATTCTTCCTGTGGAAATTTTAGAATCATGGTGATAGCATGAATTTGGAAATTTGGGGAGTGGGGAGGTACTCACTCAATGCATTTAGGTGTTATTTCGCAAAAGTCATATAACGGACTTGTATTGGTTTAGACTGTTATTGTTATTACTAAGAAAAACATTAAACTAATGTGTTGGTAAAATTTAGTAATGTAAAGGTGCAATAAAGACCTTTGTAATATGATAGCTAACACTGAAGATTTTGTTTCCTTCATTTCATACTTTTAAGCCTTATAAGGAATGAGTCGAGATTTCATTTTTGGGTTTCTCTATATAAAATTGATGTATTTGCTTGAAATTTATAACTGGGTTTGTTGAACTGCTTCTTTGTCATACTTGTTAATTTTCTATTTACTGCATTCATTGTCCTTCTTTTAATTCTATGTCCACTGAGATCTTTGAATTTTACAGGGCTTTCTTGGTCTCAGTGGAGCCATATTAATTTTAGTATATCAGACGATTTTCAAGCACAATCCGAGTTCATATATCTTGCTCCTGGCATTGCTCCCGCCAATTAATACGGTCCTGTTTATGGGTTTTGTTAGAATCTTTAGAACAAGTGAAGAAGATGAGATCAAGCACTTGAATGCCTTCTCATCTTTTGCTCTTGTTTTAGCTGCCTATCTTGCAACTGTGATAATCATCCAGAACATTCTCAAATTAACAGTATCCATACGTGCCTTGACATTTTCTCTACTTGTCATGTTGCTGTTGTCCCCTATTTTTATTGCAATCCGAGCCCAGAGGTATAAGTCGTATCGGATGGTAAAGTCTTTGCTTGAGCACAATCAAATGTCAGATGATAAGGACCCAATAGATGATGATGACACAGATACCTCGGAAGACCAAGATGAGTATCATGAGCTCCCAAACGGTGCAGACCAAGTTAGGGAGTCAAATAATAACAACATGTTGCATTT
>JAOWBI010000061.1:7368428-7386240 GCA_028566235.1 Salvia elegans | reverse complement strand
CCACTAACATTTTCTACAAAGTCAAATTATTTTTATAACCTGCACCGGTCAAACATGGGGCATTTAATGGGGACCGGGGGGAGTAATATACGAGCATTTAATAAAAATTTCTCTTCCTTTATCAATAACTTCATCCAAAATTATGTGACATTCAAGAAAGTAGTCATCTTGAATAACACTAGTAGAGTATGTTTAACCCAAACGCGTTGTTAACTGTACTACAGTTCTGCTCCGAGAAGCTATGCAAGAAAATCGAGTTCCAGAGTTGGTTCATCTTCCGGTACCTGACGAATACACAAGTATTCTACGACACATAGCAAAATCCACCACCTCCCCAAGTGATGACATAGTGCAGCACCAACATCCACTAACCTTGCACCACGACTATCCCGTCTACGACGATGACGAGGAGATGAACAACGACGACGACGTTCACCGGCTCCCTAAGTGCAACGGGTGCGTACAATTTATCTCACCTCCATTCTACACCTGCTCCCGATGCCCGAAACTCTTTCTCCATGATTGTTGTGTGCGTCTCCCGTGCGAGAGAGCACTTCTCCCGCTCATGGGGTCGCTTTCCATGCAAAAAGTGTGGTTCAGCCGTCCCACAGGTATGCTCATCGGCCTAAATAGCCAAGACGAGTCTTCCCGTGGCATCTCAAAAACCATGTGCTGCAATCGCCTTACCAACGGATTCACCTACTCAGACTCTCTCCTCGAAAAGAACAGGGACATCATGTGCAGCTTGATGCCTGACTCAATCACGCACGCTGCTCACGCCAAGACGCACGTGCTCCGCTCATTCGCACACCCATTACAATATGAGGTACCGACGTGCCACTGCTGCAACAGATTTCTAAGCGACATATACTACAAATGCACGACATGCCGCAATTTCAGCATACACGCCACGTGTGCACGCCTTCCCGCCACCGTCCGCCACGTGTATGACCCGCATCCCCTGCAGCTCGTCACATCCCCACCTCCTCACGTGCAGCCGCAGATCTGCGACGCATGTGAGCAGGGCCTTGACAGCACGCAGTGGTACTACGGCTGCGCGCATTGCGAGCAGGCGTTCCACGTGGACTGCGTGCCGTGCTTAGATCAGCTATCTTTGATCAAGTACGACATTGCAGAGGTGCGTGTGGCGTACCATAAATGCCCACTCACCCTTGTCCGCGGACACATGGTCCGCGGCCGTCGGTGTGGGCGTTGTGGGAATGGCTATGAGGAGGGTCATGATATTCTGGCGCTCGATTGCTTCAAATGTTATTTCAGCATCCATGTTAGATGTTGCGATGACTACCATAGACTCTTTAACGTGTCTGCCAGGTTGACATTATACTAACAAAATATCTATGAAATTGTTGCATCCAATAAAAATGCATCCATTTGTAAAATGAATTTCATTCTTTTCTAAATAGACCATCATACATTCACGTCTTTAGCAGAATGAATTTTTTGAACCAAATCTTTTTTGCTTTTTCTAGGGCTCATAAGTAAATTTGAAAAATAAAGATCTGTTTTGATATTTATCATTTTTCTGGTAATGAAGTAGAGAGAGGAAATGTAGTTGACTAGTTGGGTGTTTTAATAAGGAGATATTAGAAAGTGGACATCTTAAGTGGGGCAAATTAAAAAGGAGTACTATTCGAACTAGAAAAGGCCAAACACTAAGTCAGATGCGTCTGCTAAAATTATGAGACTAACCACAAATTGTCTAAACTTGAGAGAAAATATACCCTAATTAATTGATGAAATTGAAAAAAAATATTGCAGAATAATAGTATTTCTGATTCTGATTATCAACTATCTAAGAAAGATAAAACATAAAAGACCATGTTCTAATGGTCTCATTCAAATTCAGTTTCAAAGATACACCAAATAAAAGGGCTACCCTTATGAACTCTATCAAAATTTAATGGTAGTAGTAATAATAGTTAAATAAATAACACGTGAACCTGTTCTTTTATAGTGAGAATCCATAAATAAATTACTCCATCCGTTCATAAAAAATAATCCCCTCAATCGCACCTCAGATAACGCATTTCTATTTGAGACATGTTTTGGAAAAAAATGATGATTACTAGTTAAAGTGGAGAGAAAATAAAGTAAGCGAGAAAATGATATAGAGGAGAGTGTTTTCTATATTATTATTCTCTCTTCTAATATACTTTCTCCCTACTTTCTCAAAATAAGTGCGAAAAAAAAGTACTACTATCATTTAAGGTGGGACAGAAGGAATATCTTTTTATTTCAATCTATTCATCAAAATTAATCTTTTTATTTCGATTCCTCCATAAAATTAGTCTGATACCAAAAATAAAATTTTCTATGAATTTATTATCCAACTTTATCCACTTTTTTTCTTCCCTTTCCTGCTTTATCAACCTTTTATTTTTCTCTCACTTACTTTACTCAATTTATCTATTTATCTCTTACTATATTTTCTCTAATTTTACATTAAAACCATTGCCTTCAACCTCACGTGTGTAAACCATTGCCTTCAACGTCACGTGCGTCCTGATGCCGAACTCAATCACGTATGCCGCGCACTCCAACACGCACGTGCTCCGCCTATGGCACTTACTAGTCACACCCGTGAAAGTCGTGCCGCTGCTGCAACGGATTCCTAAGAGGCGTCTCCGACAGTTGCACGACATGCCGCAATTTCAGCATACACGCCACGTGTGCGATCCGCATCCTCTGAAGCTCGTCAGTCACAGTGTCACTAACGGCGCTTGCAATCCCGCCAATTTTTCTTCAATGCACGCGTGGTGATTGCTCTAAAGTACCCTTTCTCCTTTTTATATACTCTTGCTCCACATGTAATTCCAAACTTGTGATTGTGAGGAAGTAATTCTTTCATACTAGAAGAAGGGTATCATTCTTATCTTCTAGATAGTACTTCCCTCCGTCCCACAAGGATTGTCTCACTTTAACTGGGCACGGGTTTTAAAAAATATAATGAAAATTGAGTTGAAAAAGTTAATGGAATGTGAGTCCTACTTTCATATATTAGTTTTATAATAAAATGTGAGTAGGAATGAGAGTGGAATATGGATCCACTATCAAAAATAGTAAAAAGTGAAATGAGACAAATTTTGTGGGACAGACGGAAATAGAAAAATGGGACAATCTTTGTAGGACGGAGAGGAGAGAGTAGCAAAGTTATGCATAAAGTAAAAAAATAAATGATTCTTTTCTTGTTTAGCGTTTCATTCTTGTATTATATATAAATCATTTTTTAATGAATTTATACATCCAAGCGTGTAACAAAATGCCCCGGTTCAGCGCTAAACCAGCATCCAGACCACCTATACGACCAACATATACTGAAAAATCATTTAGATTTCACAGCAAGTACAAGGAAGAAAACAATATCGACCTCGATGAAGGGAATTCGAGGCTATGCTGTGCTTGCAATCTGCCGATCTTCTCGACTCCGTTCAAAGCAACGGAGTCGGGAAGCGGTTATCTGCACGACCAGTGCAGTAATCTGCCTATCGATTTAGATGGCAACGAATTACATCCTTCCGTAGAACCCCTTGAGAAGCGGCCCAATCTCCACGAAAGCAAATGTTCCAAATGCGACGCCGTTTGCGGGGATGTGTTGTACTGTTGTAGGGACGCGGCTTGCGATTTCCAGCTCGACGTGACGTGCGCTTGGCCGGTCAAGATCATGCACCGGAGCCACGACCACAGGCTGACGGTCATCCGCTGTTCCGCGGGCTTCTCATGCAGCGTGTGTGGGACCGAGGACCGGCCGGGTCAGTCGTTGGGCTGGCCGATGCATTTGGCCTACGTATGCAGTGCATGTGACTTCTGGCTGCATCCGCACTGCGCGGTATTGCCAAATGCAATCCAGCACGAGTGCCATCGCCACCCACTTCTTCTGAATTACGATTACAAGTGGTGGCGTGAGTGCGCGATTTGCGGAGACCAGGTCTCGAATTGGGGGTTTTATTCGTGCGCTGTGTGTGTTTACAATGTCCATATCATGTGCGCCGTTAAAGATGAACAGAGATTCGAACCAGGTAAACAATTACTTGATTAAATTGAATTATTTTATATCCATCCTATTGAAAATGAAATGTTTCCTAAATAGAAAAAACGTCATCTCTATTTTTTCATATTTATATACTTTATTCTCTTCTCATTAACTTACAAAATAAAACAACATAAAATTTTGTGTCGAAAAACAAATATTTCATTTCTAATGGGATGGATGAAGTATCATTATAATACTCGTCTCATCCTCATTTTATTAGTTGTCTCAATTAAGATAATCACTTCCCATATTTGGAATAAGACATCTTTCTCTCCTTATTAGCACTCCATAATATATTCAATTAAGTGCATATTCTTGTGGGAATGAAAGAGTATTACTTTTTTAACAAATTAAACAACTCCATCCGAAATTTTATGTCATTCAAGAAAATGATCATCTTGACTGGGACAGGAGAATATTGCTTAACTCAAACACTTCCTGAATCGTACAGTTACAGTCAAAGAAGCTCTAGAAAGTCGAGTTCCAGAGTTACTTCATCTCCCTGTTCCTGACGAATACACAAGTATTATACGATACTTAGCAAAATGTACCTCCTTCACAAGTGATGACGTAGTGCAGCACCAACATCCACTAACCTTGCACCACGACTATCCCATCCACAACGATGACGACGAGATCGACGACGACGACGACGACGTTCACCGGCTCCCTAAGTGCAACGGGTGCGTACAATTCATCTCACCTCCATTCTACACCTGCTCCCAGTGCCCGAAACTCTTCCTACACGATTGTTGCGCCCGCCTCCCGCGCGTATTGCCTCACGACGTCAAACTAAATAGCCGAGAAAGTTCTTCCGTTGTCGTCACAAAAACCACATGCTGTCGTCGCCTCACCAACGGATTCACCATCTCTAGTTCCATCAAGCCCAACGTGGACATCATGTGTGGCCTGATGCCCGGGTCTATCACGCACGCTGCCCACGCCAAGACGCATTTGCTCCGCTCCCTTTACGTAGTCAGTATCTCATCTATGACTCAGAAGTGTCGCTGCTGCAACAGATTCCTCAGCGGCCAATCCTACAGATGCTCGACATGCCGCAATTTCAACATACATGGAACATGCGCGAGTCTTCCGGCCACCGTCCGCCACGTGTACGACCGGCATCCCCTGGAGCTTATAACGGCCCCACCTCCTCACGTGCAGTCCCAGATCTGCGACGCATGTGAGGAGGGCCTTGACAGCACGCAGTGGTACTACGGCTGCATAGAGTGCGAGCAGGCATTCCATGTGGACTGCGTGCCGTGCTTAGATCAGCTATCTTTGATCAAGTACGAGATTGCGGAGGTTTGTGTGCCGTATCATAAATGCCCACTCACTCTCGTCCGCGGACACATGGTCCGCGGCCGTAAGTGTGGCCGTTGTGGGGAAGGCTACCGAGAGCACCATAATAGCCTGGCGTTCGAGTGCTTTAAATGCTATTTTAGCATCCATGTTACTTGTTTTGACACATTATCTGAGCTTTTCGACGAGTCTACGATGATGACTCTATCCTTACAAGATCTCTAGAAAATTGTCCCAGTCAATAAAGGGGTGTTCAGTTTGCAAGATTGTATCCCGAGATTATATATAGATTGTATCTTGGTACTATTTCATCTAGAAAACCGAACGCAACCAAAATGCACTCATTTTATACTATCAATTGATTGTAAACATATGTTATCTTTTATGATAAAAGTATCTGTATTTAAATCATTTTATCGAAATAAATATATTCGTATCATCATCAAGCTTGCATTGCTTTGGAATTAATTAAGTGTATTATTGAATTATTCCCTCTTCTCATATGATAAAGAGTTCAATCTTTTAGCATCACCAGAATTTATGTATTTTTCTCGCAAGGGTCAACAAGATTAGGAATGACGATTTGATTGAATACAAGTCATAGTAGGTTCTTATCTTCTTAATAAAATCTAAAACCTAAAATACAAAAGATTATTTTTTATAATGAACATACACTGTAACATCACATACTCGATTCATTACATAATCATACGAGTGATATTATGTTCCAATATTTTCGAACATGTCGAAAAAGAACACTGCCTCTGTCAACCCAAAATAGTCGAAATAGTTTTGGTAGTGGATGACATGAAATTTAATGCAAAATTGGTAAAAATATGATAGATATGGAGAGAAAAAGTTATCAAAATAATCAAATATTCTTAGTGGTAAACGATATCACCTCATTAGAAATAGAGACACAGAAAAATTTTGTTGGACGACCCAAAATAGAAATTAAGACTATTTTTCGTGGATGGAGATAATATTACCTAAAATGTTTGTGTAATGATTTAATGGAATATGAGGTACACTTCCTTAAAAAAAGTAAAAGAAATATGTCACATTTATTGGTGGACGTAAAAAAAAGAAATATGAAATATTTAATGACGGAAGAGTAAATAAGTTTGGTTAATTTATTCTCGTGGACCGGTTATATTGATATTGACTTCCTTTAAGCTTATTTCGCAAAATTAATTATTTATAAAAATTCACAAATGGGTAAATTATTTTTTTAATGGTGTCATGTTTATGTTTCAATCCTTTGTAGCAAGGGTAAGTGGTTTAAATGGTTATGAATATTTTCATTATTAGTTTATTTATATCTTATATTTTAATTTACGAACTTGGTCTATTTGGGTAGCTTATGGAGTATATATGGAACTTCCTTATGCATTTATAAGAGTTGAATTTTGATGAATACTAATAAAATTAAGGTTTATTTTACTTCACCATTTCTTTTATATTCAATAGAAAAACAACGGAACTTCACTCTTATAGTATGTCCTTGTTTGATATTTTGTGTACTAAAAAAAAGAGCAGTTAAAAGATCATTTATGCAATGAAGAACGTTAATTTATGTTTTTGAATATAATTTTTGCTAAAAAATAAATAGAAAACTGTCTCATTACCTTGAGAAGTCTAAAAATGAATACAAATAAATCACTTAACAAGCAATGCAATGGATACACTATTGAAAATCAGAACAAGAATCTCTTAAGCATGTAATTCCAAACTTGCGATTCATTGTAAAGAAGTAATTCTTTGATATATTCCTGCATCAAAAGAATCATATCATTCTTATCTTATAAATGTAGCAAGGTTACGCATAAAGTGAAAAGTAAACGATTCTTTACTTATTTATAGTTTCATTCTTTTCATGTCCTGCCGTGCACTATATATAAATAGACCATTATTTAATGAATTTAATACATCCATGCGTGTAACAGAATGCCTCTTTCAATGCTAGATTCACTTACTGAAAAATCATATAGATTTCACAATAAGCACAAGGAAGAAAATAATATCGATCCCGACGACGGGAATTCGAGGCTATGTTGCGCTTGCAATCGACCGGGCGATGCGTTTGGTGTACGTATGCAGTGCATGCGATTTCTTGGCTGCGTCCGCACTGCATTGCATTGCCAAATTCCGATGTTCATTTCATTGTATATTATATTGAAAATTCCAAAGTGTATCGAAAATTATATAGTGAAATGTCTGACTATACAGTAATTCCTTCGTTTAATTTATTTATGTTTGTGATTATCCATGTTTATTCCTCATTTTTGTATATCTTGCTTGGCATGTGATTCCAAACTTGTGATTATGAGGAAGTAATCATTTTAGACTATATTCTTGAACAAAAAGAAGCTTATCATGATTCTTAACTTGTAAATGCTGATTAGGTTATGCTCAAAGTAAAAAATAGTAAATGATTCTTTTCTTGTTTAGAGTTTCATTCTTTCCATGTCGTGACGCTATATATATAGACCAATTATTAAGGAGTTAATACATCCACTCGTGTAGCAAAATGATGATTCAAGAGTTATATTCAAATGAACGTGCTAAAAGATCTTATAAATTTCACAGCAAGCACAAGGAAGAAAACAATCTCGATCCCGACGATGGGAATTCGAGTCTATGCAGCGCCTGCAATCTACCAATCTTCTCGACTCCGTTCACAGAGTCGAGAAGTGGTTATCTGCACGACCAATGCAGTAATCTGCCTATCGATTTAGATGGCAGCGATTTAAGCAGCCTAATCTCCACAAAAGCAAATGCTCCAAATGCGACGCCGTTTGCGGGGATGTGTTGTACGGTTGCCGTGACGTGTGGTGTAAATTCCAGCTCGACGTGACGTGCGCTTCGCCGGTCAAGATCCTGCACCGGAGTCACGACCACAGGCTGACTGTCAACCGCTGCTCCAGAGGCTTTTCCTGCAGTGCATGTGAGACCGAGCATCGGCCAGGTCTGTTGTGGGCCGAGCCGATGCCTTTGGTCTATGTATGCAGTGCATGTGATTTCTGGCTGCATCCGCATTGCGCTGCGTTGCCAAATGCAATCCAGCACAAGTGCCACCGCCATCCGCTCCTTCTCGATTACAGGTCCAGGTCGACGTGGTGTGACTGTGAGATTTGTGAAGACGAGGTCTTGAGTTGGGGGTTTTATTCGTGCACTGTGTGTGATTACCATCTCCATCTCATCTGCGCCGTCTCAGATGACCAGAGTTTCGAACCAGGTAAGAGTTACTCTCTCCGGTCCCCATTAAATGTCTTATACTGCATTTGTCCCATTAGAAATGAAACATTTTCCGTTTTGAGTTGTCCCACTAAAAATGAAACGTTTCCTAAAATGGAAACAATACTCTCTCTACTTTTTCCCCTCTCTTACTTTATTCTTTCTTCAATAATTAACAAAAAGACACTGCATAAAATCCCGGGCCAAAAATCAAATATTTCATATTTATTGGGACAGATGGAGTATTTGACAAGCACAAGTTTTAACAAATTGTTTGACTTTGTGAGGAAATTATTATAAAACTAATACGTACTCCCTCCGTCCCACAAAAGATGTCACACTTGTGGGATGACACGGGATTTTAGGAGGTTTTGTTTTGTGTTTTAGATGGGGATAAAAAATATAATTTTTATATTAATGTGAGAGATAACTTTTTTCAAAAATGGAAATGTGACATCTTTTATGGGACAAACTAAAAAGGAAAGTGTGACATTTTTGTTAGACAGAGGGAGTAGTATATAAAAACAGGGTTCACGTTCCACTAACATTTTCTACAAAGTCAAATTATTTTTATAACCTGCACCGGTCAAACATGGGGCATTTAATGGGGACCGGAGAGAGTAACTCTTACCTGGTTCGAAACTCTGGTCATCTGAGACGGCGCAGATGAGATGGAGATGGTAATCACACACAGTGCACGAATAAAACCCCCAACTCAAGACCTCGTCTTCACAAATCTCACAGTCACACCACGTCGACCTGGACCTGTAATCGAGAAGGAGCGGATGGCGGTGGCACTTGTGCTGGATTGCATTTGGCAACGCAGCGCAATGCGGATGCAGCCAGAAATCACATGCACTGCATACATAGACCAAAGGCATCGGCTCGGCCCACAACAGACCTGGCCGATGCTCGGTCTCACATGCACTGCAGGAAAAGCCTCTGGAGCAGCGGTTGACAGTCAGCCTGTGGTCGTGACTCCGGTGCAGGATCTTGACCGGCGAAGCGCACGTCACGTCGAGCTGGAATTTACACCACACGTCACGGCAACCGTACAACACATCCCCGCAAACGGCGTCGCATTTGGAGCATTTGCTTTTGTGGAGATTAGGCTGCTTAAATCGCTGCCATCTAAATCGATAGGCAGATTACTGCATTGGTCGTGCAGATAACCACTTCTCGACTCTGTGAACGGAGTCGAGAAGATTGGTAGATTGCAGGCGCTGCATAGACTCGAATTCCCATCGTCGGGATCGAGATTGTTTTCTTCCTTGTGCTTGCTGTGAAATTTATAAGATCTTTTAGCACGTTCATTTGAATATAACTCTTGAATCATCATTTTGCTACACGAGTGGATGTATTAACTCCTTAATAATTGGTCTATATATATAGCGTCACGACATGGAAAGAATGAAACTCTAAACAAGAAAAGAATCATTTACTATTTTTTACTTTGAGCATAACCTAATCAGCATTTACAAGTTAAGAATCATGATAAGCTTCTTTTTGTTCAAGAATATAGTCTAAAATGATTACTTCCTCATAATCACAAGTTTGGAATCACATGCCAAGCAAGATATACAAAAATGAGGAATAAACATGGATAATCACAAACATAAATAAATTAAACGAAGGAATTACTGTATAGTCAGACATTTCACTATATAATTTTCGATACACTTTGGAATTTTCAATATAATATACAATGAAATGAACATCGGAATTTGGCAATGCAATGCAGTGCGGACGCAGCCAAGAAATCGCATGCACTGCATACGTACACCAAACGCATCGCCCGGTCGATTGCAAGCGCAACATAGCCTCGAATTCCCGTCGTCGGGATCGATATTATTTTCTTCCTTGTGCTTATTGTGAAATCTATATGATTTTTCAGTAAGTGAATCTAGCATTGAAAGAGGCATTCTGTTACACGCATGGATGTATTAAATTCATTAAATAATGGTCTATTTATATATAGTGCACGGCAGGACATGAAAAGAATGAAACTATAAATAAGTAAAGAATCGTTTACTTTTCACTTTATGCGTAACCTTGCTACATTTATAAGATAAGAATGATATGATTCTTTTGATGCAGGAATATATCAAAGAATTACTTCTTTACAATGAATCGCAAGTTTGGAATTACATGCTTAAGAGATTCTTGTTCTGATTTTCAATAGTGTATCCATTGCATTGCTTGTTAAGTGATTTATTTGTATTCATTTTTAGACTTCTCAAGGTAATGAGACAGTTTTCTATTTATTTTTTAGCAAAAATTATATTCAAAAACATAAATTAACGTTCTTCATTGCATAAATGATCTTTTAACTGCTCTTTTTTTTAGTACACAAAATATCAAACAAGGACATACTATAAGAGTGAAGTTCCGTTGTTTTTCTATTGAATATAAAAGAAATGGTGAAGTAAAATAAACCTTAATTTTATTAGTATTCATCAAAATTCAACTCTTATAAATGCATAAGGAAGTTCCATATATACTCCATAAGCTACCCAAATAGACCAAGTTCGTAAATTAAAATATAAGATATAAATAAACTAATAATGAAAATATTCATAACCATTTAAACCACTTACCCTTGCTACAAAGGATTGAAACATAAACATGACACCATTAAAAAAATAATTTACCCATTTGTGAATTTTTATAAATAATTAATTTTGCGAAATAAGCTTAAAGGAAGTCAATATCAATATAACCGGTCCACGAGAATAAATTAACCAAACTTATTTACTCTTCCGTCATTAAATATTTCATATTTCTTTTTTTTACGTCCACCAATAAATGTGACATATTTCTTTTACTTTTTTTAAGGAAGTGTACCTCATATTCCATTAAATCATTACACAAACATTTTAGGTAATATTATCTCCATCCACGAAAAATAGTCTTAATTTCTATTTTGGGTCGTCCAACAAAATTTTTCTGTGTCTCTATTTCTAATGAGGTGATATCGTTTACCACTAAGAATATTTGATTATTTTGATAACTTTTTCTCTCCATATCTATCATATTTTTACCAATTTTGCATTAAATTTCATGTCATCCACTACCAAAACTATTTCGACTATTTTGGGTTGACAGAGGCAGTGTTCTTTTTCGACATGTTCGAAAATATTGGAACATAATATCACTCGTATGATTATGTAATGAATCGAGTATGTGATGTTACAGTGTATGTTCATTATAAAAAATAATCTTTTGTATTTTAGGTTTTAGATTTTATTAAGAAGATAAGAACCTACTATGACTTGTATTCAATCAAATCGTCATTCCTAATCTTGTTGACCCTTGCGAGAAAAATACATAAATTCTGGTGATGCTAAAAGATTGAACTCTTTATCATATGAGAAGAGGGAATAATTCAATAATACACTTAATTAATTCCAAAGCAATGCAAGCTTGATGATGATACGAATATATTTATTTCGATAAAATGATTTAAATACAGATACTTTTATCATAAAAGATAACATATGTTTACAATCAATTGATAGTATAAAATGAGTGCATTTTGGTTGCGTTCGGTTTTCTAGATGAAATAGTACCAAGATACAATCTATATATAATCTCGGGATACAATCTTGCAAACTGAACACCCCTTTATTGACTGGGACAATTTTCTAGAGATCTTGTAAGGATAGAGTCATCATCGTAGACTCGTCGAAAAGCTCAGATAATGTGTCAAAACAAGTAACATGGATGCTAAAATAGCATTTAAAGCACTCGAACGCCAGGCTATTATGGTGCTCTCGGTAGCCTTCCCCACAACGGCCACACTTACGGCCGCGGACCATGTGTCCGCGGACGAGAGTGAGTGGGCATTTATGATACGGCACACAAACCTCCGCAATCTCGTACTTGATCAAAGATAGCTGATCTAAGCACGGCACGCAGTCCACATGGAATGCCTGCTCGCACTCTATGCAGCCGTAGTACCACTGCGTGCTGTCAAGGCCCTCCTCACATGCGTCGCAGATCTGGGACTGCACGTGAGGAGGTGGGGCCGTTATAAGCTCCAGGGGATGCCGGTCGTACACGTGGCGGACGGTGGCCGGAAGACTCGCGCATGTTCCATGTATGTTGAAATTGCGGCATGTCGAGCATCTGTAGGATTGGCCGCTGAGGAATCTGTTGCAGCAGCGACACTTCTGAGTCATAGATGAGATACTGACTACGTAAAGGGAGCGGAGCAAATGCGTCTTGGCGTGGGCAGCGTGCGTGATAGACCCGGGCATCAGGCCACACATGATGTCCACGTTGGGCTTGATGGAACTAGAGATGGTGAATCCGTTGGTGAGGCGACGACAGCATGTGGTTTTTGTGACGACAACGGAAGAACTTTCTCGGCTATTTAGTTTGACGTCGTGAGGCAATACGCGCGGGAGGCGGGCGCAACAATCGTGTAGGAAGAGTTTCGGGCACTGGGAGCAGGTGTAGAATGGAGGTGAGATGAATTGTACGCACCCGTTGCACTTAGGGAGCCGGTGAACGTCGTCGTCGTCGTCGTCGATCTCGTCGTCATCGTTGTGGATGGGATAGTCGTGGTGCAAGGTTAGTGGATGTTGGTGCTGCACTACGTCATCACTTGTGAAGGAGGTACATTTTGCTAAGTATCGTATAATACTTGTGTATTCGTCAGGAACAGGGAGATGAAGTAACTCTGGAACTCGACTTTCTAGAGCTTCTTTGACTGTAACTGTACGATTCAGGAAGTGTTTGAGTTAAGCAATATTCTCCTGTCCCAGTCAAGATGATCATTTTCTTGAATGACATAAAATTTCGGATGGAGTTGTTTAATTTGTTAAAAAAGTAATACTCTTTCATTCCCACAAGAATATGCACTTAATTGAATATATTATGGAGTGCTAATAAGGAGAGAAAGATGTCTTATTCCAAATATGGGAAGTGATTATCTTAATTGAGACAACTAATAAAATGAGGATGAGACGAGTATTATAATGATACTTCATCCATCCCATTAGAAATGAAATATTTGTTTTTCGACACAAAATTTTATGTTGTTTTATTTTGTAAGTTAATGAGAAGAGAATAAAGTATATAAATATGAAAAAATAGAGATGACGTTTTTTCTATTTAGGAAACATTTCATTTTCAATAGGATGGATATAAAATAATTCAATTTAATCAAGTAATTGTTTACCTGGTTCGAATCTCTGTTCATCTTTAACGGCGCACATGATATGGACATTGTAAACACACACAGCGCACGAATAAAACCCCCAATTCGAGACCTGGTCTCCGCAAATCGCGCACTCACGCCACCACTTGTAATCGTAATTCAGAAGAAGTGGGTGGCGATGGCACTCGTGCTGGATTGCATTTGGCAATACCGCGCAGTGCGGATGCAGCCAGAAGTCACATGCACTGCATACGTAGGCCAAATGCATCGGCCAGCCCAACGACTGACCCGGCCGGTCCTCGGTCCCACACACGCTGCATGAGAAGCCCGCGGAACAGCGGATGACCGTCAGCCTGTGGTCGTGGCTCCGGTGCATGATCTTGACCGGCCAAGCGCACGTCACGTCGAGCTGGAAATCGCAAGCCGCGTCCCTACAACAGTACAACACATCCCCGCAAACGGCGTCGCATTTGGAACATTTGCTTTCGTGGAGATTGGGCCGCTTCTCAAGGGGTTCTACGGAAGGATGTAATTCGTTGCCATCTAAATCGATAGGCAGATTACTGCACTGGTCGTGCAGATAACCGCTTCCCGACTCCGTTGCTTTGAACGGAGTCGAGAAGATCGGCAGATTGCAAGCACAGCATAGCCTCGAATTCCCTTCATCGAGGTCGATATTGTTTTCTTCCTTGTACTTGCTGTGAAATCTAAATGATTTTTCAGTATATGTTGGTCGTATAGGTGGTCTGGATGCTGGTTTAGCGCTGAACCGGGGCATTTTGTTACACGCTTGGATGTATAAATTCATTAAAAAATGATTTATATATAATACAAGAATGAAACGCTAAACAAGAAAAGAATCATTTATTTTTTTACTTTATGCATAACTTTGCTACTCTCTCCTCTCCGTCCTACAAAGATTGTCCCATTTTTCTATTTCCGTCTGTCCCACAAAATTTGTCTCATTTCACTTTTTACTATTTTTGATAGTGGATCCATATTCCACTCTCATTCCTACTCACATTTTATTATAAAACTAATATATGAAAGTAGGACTCACATTCCATTAACTTTTTCAACTCAATTTTCATTATATTTTTTAAAACCCGTGCCCAGTTAAAGTGAGACAATCCTTGTGGGACGGAGGGAAGTACTATCTAGAAGATAAGAATGATACCCTTCTTCTAGTATGAAAGAATTACTTCCTCACAATCACAAGTTTGGAATTACATGTGGAGCAAGAGTATATAAAAAGGAGAAAGGGTACTTTAGAGCAATCACCACGCGTGCATTGAAGAAAAATTGGCGGGATTGCAAGCGCCGTTAGTGACACTGTGACTGACGAGCTTCAGAGGATGCGGATCGCACACGTGGCGTGTATGCTGAAATTGCGGCATGTCGTGCAACTGTCGGAGACGCCTCTTAGGAATCCGTTGCAGCAGCGGCACGACTTTCACGGGTGTGACTAGTAAGTGCCATAGGCGGAGCACGTGCGTGTTGGAGTGCGCGGCATACGTGATTGAGTTCGGCATCAGGACGCACGTGACGTTGAAGGCAATGGTTTACACACGTGAGGTTGAAGGCAATGGTTTTAATGTAAAATTAGAGAAAATATAGTAAGAGATAAATAGATAAATTGAGTAAAGTAAGTGAGAGAAAAATAAAAGGTTGATAAAGCAGGAAAGGGAAGAAAAAAAGTGGATAAAGTTGGATAATAAATTCATAGAAAATTTTATTTTTGGTATCAGACTAATTTTATGGAGGAATCGAAATAAAAAGATTAATTTTGATGAATAGATTGAAATAAAAAGATATTCCTTCTGTCCCACCTTAAATGATAGTAGTACTTTTTTTTCGCACTTATTTTGAGAAAGTAGGGAGAAAGTATATTAGAAGAGAGAATAATAATATAGAAAACACTCTCCTCTATATCATTTTCTCGCTTACTTTATTTTCTCTCCACTTTAACTAGTAATCATCATTTTTTTCCAAAACATGTCTCAAATAGAAATGCGTTATCTGAGGTGCGATTGAGGGGATTATTTTTTATGAACGGATGGAGTAATTTATTTATGGATTCTCACTATAAAAGAACAGGTTCACGTGTTATTTATTTAACTATTATTACTACTACCATTAAATTTTGATAGAGTTCATAAGGGTAGCCCTTTTATTTGGTGTATCTTTGAAACTGAATTTGAATGAGACCATTAGAACATGGTCTTTTATGTTTTATCTTTCTTAGATAGTTGATAATCAGAATCAGAAATACTATTATTCTGCAATATTTTTTTTCAATTTCATCAATTAATTAGGGTATATTTTCTCTCAAGTTTAGACAATTTGTGGTTAGTCTCATAATTTTAGCAGACGCATCTGACTTAGTGTTTGGCCTTTTCTAGTTCGAATAGTACTCCTTTTTAATTTGCCCCACTTAAGATGTCCACTTTCTAATATCTCCTTATTAAAACACCCAACTAGTCAACTACATTTCCTCTCTCTACTTCATTACCAGAAAAATGATAAATATCAAAACAGATCTTTATTTTTCAAATTTACTTATGAGCCCTAGAAAAAGCAAAAAAGATTTGGTTCAAAAAATTCATTCTGCTAAAGACGTGAATGTATGATGGTCTATTTAGAAAAGAATGAAATTCATTTTACAAATGGATGCATTTTTATTGGATGCAACAATTTCATAGATATTTTGTTAGTATAATGTCAACCTGGCAGACACGTTAAAGAGTCTATGGTAGTCATCGCAACATCTAACATGGATGCTGAAATAACATTTGAAGCAATCGAGCGCCAGAATATCATGACCCTCCTCATAGCCATTCCCACAACGCCCACACCGACGGCCGCGGACCATGTGTCCGCGGACAAGGGTGAGTGGGCATTTATGGTACGCCACACGCACCTCTGCAATGTCGTACTTGATCAAAGATAGCTGATCTAAGCACGGCACGCAGTCCACGTGGAACGCCTGCTCGCAATGCGCGCAGCCGTAGTACCACTGCGTGCTGTCAAGGCCCTGCTCACATGCGTCGCAGATCTGCGGCTGCACGTGAGGAGGTGGGGATGTGACGAGCTGCAGGGGATGCGGGTCATACACGTGGCGGACGGTGGCGGGAAGGCGTGCACACGTGGCGTGTATGCTGAAATTGCGGCATGTCGTGCATTTGTAGTATATGTCGCTTAGAAATCTGTTGCAGCAGTGGCACGTCGGTACCTCATATTGTAATGGGTGTGCGAATGAGCGGAGCACGTGCGTCTTGGCGTGAGCAGCGTGCGTGATTGAGTCAGGCATCAAGCTGCACATGATGTCCCTGTTCTTTTCGAGGAGAGAGTCTGAGTAGGTGAATCCGTTGGTAAGGCGATTGCAGCACATGGTTTTTGAGATGCCACGGGAAGACTCGTCTTGGCTATTTAGGCCGATGAGCATACCTGTGGGACGGCTGAACCACACTTTTTGCATGGAAAGCGACCCCATGAGCGGGAGAAGTGCTCTCTCGCACGGGAGACGCACACAACAATCATGGAGAAAGAGTTTCGGGCATCGGGAGCAGGTGTAGAATGGAGGTGAGATAAATTGTACGCACCCGTTGCACTTAGGGAGCCGGTGAACGTCGTCGTCGTTGTTCATCTCCTCGTCATCGTCGTAGACGGGATAGTCGTGGTGCAAGGTTAGTGGATGTTGGTGCTGCACTATGTCATCACTTGGGGAGGTGGTGGATTTTGCTATGTGTCGTAGAATACTTGTGTATTCGTCAGGTACCGGAAGATGAACCAACTCTGGAACTCGATTTTCTTGCATAGCTTCTCGGAGCAGAACTGTAGTACAGTTAACAACGCGTTTGGGTTAAACATACTCTACTAGTGTTATTCAAGATGACTACTTTCTTGAATGTCACATAATTTTGGATGAAGTTATTGATAAAGGAAGAGAAATTTTTATTAAATGCTCGTATATTACTCCCCCCGGTCCCCATTAAATGCCCCATGTTTGACCGGTGCAGGTTATAAAAATAATTTGACTTTGTAGAAAATGTTAGTGG
>JAOWBI010000061.1:7258936-7269776 GCA_028566235.1 Salvia elegans | reverse complement strand
GGCGAAAAAATTATGGCAAATAATATCATGATACATATTTTTTTCCCCCAAATTTCTCGACAACAACTTCGAAAGCTTCAAATTCTAAAGTCTTTGAGGATAGTTTTTCTTGAAGTACACTATCCAAAATAGCTCTTCAATCCATTAATATAGTCGAAATTTTTTCGTTGGTGAGAAATAACAAACTCGGGTAAAGTTCGTGATATTATTTTTCTAATTTTAAAATTTGTGGGAAAAACCCAATTTTTTAAAAATTTCATGATATTAGGGATCAATATCCCTATATTTTATTAGTAATATTACAATTTTGACATGTTACAGATTGCTATTTACAATAAGGATATTTGTCCCTTTTCCACTATAACTTTTACCACTGCAGTTATAAGTTTAGAATTAAGAATTAAGAATAATGAATAAAGAATAAATTGGATAGTTAGTCTATGATCTGCTCAGATTCTTTTAAACCCATATATGCAAAGGATTGGCCCATTACAACAAGTACTAAAAATAATCCTAAAAAGCTTATCACTATATTTTTAATAATCCCATGTGTGGAAGTTGTGGCCCATTATAATTTTTAATAAGCCCAAAACTCGTGGTACTACAGAATCACTTTTGATATCTTTTCCACTTGATAAAAAGATGTTTTCCAAATAAGCCAATTTATTTGAGACCCGGTTGATCCGCTCTTTGTCCCATTCAAAGATCAATCTTGGCTCCTATGACGGTTTTCATCGCATTATGTTTAAGGCATATGACATAAATAAAGTGTTTTGAAATCGGGTTCGATGCGGTTCGGGTTCGATTGCATCTACAATGGGGATTGTTGGCTTGGTTCGCCAACTCCTTTGCTAGAAAGTTTTATCCTAGTTATTTGAATCTACAATGAGGATTGGTGGCTTGGTTTGCCAACCTTCACTTGTGATTGCACCCAAATTACTATAGGATTTAATTTTGGAACTTTTGAATGTTTTCTTATACGGTTTTGCCATTTGTGTTTCTATTTTAAAGACAAAGTGAGCTTTCGTAGTACGTTATTTCAATAAGTATTACGTCCTAGAAACAATATTAATTATGGACGTCATGAGTTTAATATAAAATTAGTAAAGTCCCAGAAAAAGAGTGTTAGTAGAAAATAAGACTCATCTAAGTACAATTTACTACAAATATATAGAGATTAATTTGATCGTATGAAAAATATAACTATTTTTCGTGAACATATTATTATTTTTTTTAATTCTCCATTCACTTATTTTATTTTCTATCTCGTATCTAATCTTCATCCACTTAATTCAGTAAACACTATTTTCTTAAATTACAATTTAAAAAAATACTACTCCATACTAGATAAACTTGGAACAAAAAATTACTACTAGTAGTTTTAAGATGATCAGTTATACTACGAAATAAATTTGGATTGCAAGGTATATTACAACCAACCCTATTCAACCTACTCGACACAAGTACTCTGATATACTTCTACCAAAATTTAATCTAAAGAAACTACCATAGGTGCTAACAACAAATCTAAATCCTAATTCAATCCAACATCGGCCACCACAACCACCCATCATTCACTAGCTCTGCAGATATCCTCCGACGCCGACGGCGACTCAGACACCGACTCGAGCGCGTCGTCCGATGCCGACACCTCCACCCCTCTCAACTCCTCTATCATCTTCACCACATAGCTGATCTTCGGCCTCTGTTCCGGCGCCGCCTGCGTGCATGCCATCGCGATCTGCAGCAGCCCCACCATCTCCTCCTCGATATCCCTGTACCGCATGAGCTCCAGGTCGAACACCTCGGCCGTCCACTCCTCCCTCACCACGGACTGCACCCACCTCGGCAGATCAACAACCCCGCTGTACCCGAGCCCTGGCCCACCGCTGTCGACCACGGAGGGGCATTTCCCGGTCAGCAGCTCCAGCAGCAGGACCCCGAACGAGTAGACGTCCGATTTGGAGGTCAGCTTCCGGCCGTCCAGAGCTGCCTCCGGGGCGCGGTAGCCGCTGGATTTAGGGGCGGACGAGGGGGATGCGAAGACCGAGAGGCCGTAGTCGGATAGCTTGGCGTTGCCTTGCTTGTCGATGAGGACGTTCGTGGACTTGATGTTGCCGTGCACGAGCTTAAGGAGTGCCCCCGAGCTGTGGATGAAGGCTAGTCCCCGCGCTGCCCCTGCTGCGATCTTTAACCTCGTGGTCCAGTCCAACGGAGTCCTACCTGGGCCTCGGTTGCCTGAGATAAAGCAGTATTTTTAATAAATGCAAGAATCGATATATACACATAATCAGTGCAGCATGGGTTTTGTGTTTATGCCTCCATTATATACAGTGGTCCTAACTCTTAAAACAAACCATGGTCTTATCAAAAGAATTCCCTACACAAGATCTATGCTTCAACATTCAATGCACTAAATCTTAAATGTCCATGCTTCACCATCACTTTCAAGGAGAGATTTAGATTAAATTAGATGGCCTTTCAACTTTTGGGATTGAATTCGCGCCTCTTTCTGAATATGGGATTGAGCACACAAACTTTTCATTCAAGGATATTTTTTGTCTTTTTCTCCTTTTTTTCATTCTTTTCCCTCACAAAATATATAAAATGACCAAATTACCCAACAAGAGATTTCAATTTTTTATTCTTTTCTTTTACATCCATACATGAAATCTCTCATTGGATAATTTGGCCAATTATTGTATTTTGCGAGTGAAAAGAACAAGATAATAAAAAAATTGGAGAAAAAGACAAAATTCTCCTAAATGAAAAGTTCACCCCCCTCCCATATTCTGAAAGAGGTGCGAATTTAATCCCAAAATCTGAAAAGCCGTCCAATTTAATGATTTAATCCCAAATTCTGAAACCTCTCACTTTCGAGAACCCTAACCGAAGACACGAAAAATAGATGATCTCAAACCAAAATAAGACCAAGTTCAATGAGCCATCGACATCAAGAAACCTTTTGCTAGCTATCCGAGCCACGGGTGGTTCGAGCAAACAACAGCAGACAAAGATGAGCCTCAAGAGACAAGATCAGAGCATAACTAGCTAAGAAACAAATCATTACCAGTCAAAAAGCATTTCAATACCACCTGCAAACTAAACAATGACATATCAATACATCATCACATTCTATTAGACACATGGGTCCTATCTCTCCAAATTCAGCTACTATATTAGCTCCACATCAAGAATCTAAAACAAGAAACAAAATTTTTAAGCATATATTGACAAACAACAGCAACAAAACAGAGTGGAACAGAGCACTAAACACAGTTCTTACCATGAAGTAGCCAAAACAAGTTCCCATTAGGCATGAACTCATGAACCAACAGCTTCTCATCCCGAGCGAAGTAGTACGCCTTCAATCCGATCAAATTCGGGTGGCGCAGCCGCCCCAACACCTCCATCTGCTGCTCAAACTCCCGCTTCCCGGCCACATTCAAATCCTTCAACCTCTTCACAGCCACCACATTCCCGTCGTCCAAAATCGCCTTGTAGGCCGTCCCAAACCCGCCCTTCCCCAGCATCTCGGCCGACGCCCTCAGCAAGTCCTCGAGCTCGAACCTCCTCTCCCCGTCGAAGAACACCATCTTCCCCCTCTCGGATTGGGCCGGGTTCGGGTACGGGCTCGACGAATACACTATTTTCTCCGCTTGCACGCTGCTCTTCTCCGAATTCAGCATACTCGAATAGTTCCTCCAGAAATAGCAATATAAAAGCAGAGAAACTAACCCTAGAACAAATAAATCCCCAATTATAATACCAATTATAGCAATGTTGCTAAATTTACCCTTATGCTTCGCTTTCGCCGGAGAATTAGGATTAGTCTCCACCGGAATTGCAGTCGGAGAGGAGGAGACCGTCGTTTTAGGGCTCACCGGCGACGCAATTGCACCACATTTCTCCAGCGGCGGCCCGCACAATGCCGGATTCCTCCAAAACGACGACGCAGGGAATTTAGAAAACGAGCTAGGTATAGCTCCGGTGAGCTTATTCCCCGACACGTTGAATTCCTGTAAATTCGGCAAGTGTAAATCGGAAATTGCGCCGGAGAAGGAGTTCTCCTCGAGGCGGAGGGTGAGCAAATGTGTGAGGCGGTTGACGGAGAGAGGGATTTCGCCGGATAAGCTATTAAGGGAGAGATCGAGGCGGTAGAGGTTGGAGAGTGAAATTAGCGACGCCGGAAATTCGCCGGATAAGCGGTTTTCGGAGAGGAAGAGGAGTTTTAAGGCGGTGAGGTTGGAGAGGTCCGGAATTGGACCGGAGAAGCGGTTTTGCTTGAGGCTGAGGACGCGGAGGTGGGTGAGGGAGGCGAGGGAGGGGGGGAGGGGGTTTTGGAGGCTGGAATTTTCGAGGATTAAGTGGGCGACGCGGTTGTGGAGGCAGGAGACGCCGAGCCAGGAGGTGCATGGGTCGGAGGTGGAGTTCCAGGAGGTGAGGAGGGAGTTGGAGGGGTCGGCGGTGGATTTGAAGGTGAGGAGGGGGGTGGCGTCGGGGTGGGCAGCGCAGTGGTGGAGGAGGAGGTTGAGGAAGAAGAAGAAGAAAGATGCTGTAGGGTTTGGTTTTAGTTTTGGTGGTGGTGTTGCCGCCATTGCTGGAGGGAGAGAAAGCTTGAAATGAGTGGTAATGGAAGAATGAAAATGGTTATGGAATCTGAAACTAGTTAATGAGGATGGTTAATTTATTTATTTTTATTCTTCTCTCTCTTTCTCTATAAGGTTTATCTTAATTTTGTTTTTCCAATTAGTAATGTTTTTAAGCAAGGATAATTAACGGGCAAATACAACTAAATACCTTTTTTCTAATTTAATAAGAAAAAAATTATTTGCATATATGAATGGTGGATTAAAATGGGCTTTATGGATTTTGCCTCTCCGATGAGATCGATATCGAAAAGATTTATCAAATGCTTGGGGATGGATAAGATGTTCGACGAGATTTTTTAATGGTGCATTTTTTTAAATTGTGAGCTCTCGTCTCTGTTGTTATATGCTTGATTTGAGCATATTGGATGTTGTTAGTACGTAGTAAATTGTTTATTTGTTCGGTTAGACGATTTGCAGTTTTTTGTATGTTGTTTGACGTTTGTTACTGTAATTGGTTGATGATAGATTTTTGTGTTATCGATTTGGCTTTCAATACTAGAGTAACTATTATTATGATTATGTGTAGATTGTCATTTAATGACTTGAGTAATTTTTGCATAACAAATAAACAACTAGTATATATAATTCGAGTTTCAAAATGATCGAGTTTGGAAAAACAATACGAAAGTCGTGCAATTGTTTGGATTCAGTTCTAATCACGTTGAAAAAAAGAAAATAATTTTAATTGTAAAAGAATAAAAATATTATATTATAATAGATTTATCTGACAAGAACACGAACTTAATAAAATATGACCCAAATGTAAAAATTTTATATCAGTGACAAGAATTATTAGTCATACTATAAAAATAAAATAATAATATGGGTGTAATTTAATCCAGTCTAATGAATTTTTTTAATTTTCTCTTTATCAAAGGGTGTTCTTTCGGCTGGTGTTTTTAGGTCACTTACTCAAAGTAAACATTAATTATACAATTAAACGCTAATTAAAATGTGATATAATTAGGGGAGAACCGTTGCAGTTATCCGGATTTTGGCTAAAGTCGTCTTTGTCTTCGTCCCTAGACTTCTGACAAGAAAAGTACCACTTTCTCTTCTTTTGGTACAAGACTTAGCAGTCAAACATATTTAATTAATTGTAATTTAGTGACTAATGGAATGTGCAAGGAAAACGACGACAGCTGCTTTTGTTTGCTTTTTTCAGCTAATTGTTTAACATTGGTGGATTTGTTGTTACTCCCTCCGTCCCACAAAGATAGTCTCACTTTGATCCGGTATGGATTTTAAAAAATGTAATAAAAAGTGAGTTAAAAAAGTTAGTGGAATGTGAGACCTGCTTTTATATATTAATTTATTAATAAAATGTGAGTAGGCATGAATTAGTGGAATATGAGGTCCATTACCAAAAATGGTAAAAATAAAATGGGACAAACTTTGTGAGACGGATGGAAATGGAAAAATGAGACAATTTTTATGGGATGGAGGGAGTAGTTGTTAGTATAATAATAATAATAATAGTATTTCCTAAAAAGATGAAACTAAATTAGGTTTTTATTGTATTCATTTTAAGTGATAGAGGCTACATTATAGATTATACGAAATTTAATAAAAAGATAGAAAAAGATGATAATAGAAGAAATTAGAGTATTTAAATAACTTAAAAATATTAAAATAAATAAATAAAAGGAATAAATTACTGTAGCCGACGGCTTCAATGTAGCTTGCTCGCTAAGCCATCAGCCGAGGAAGGGGCTAAAAGGTGGCCGGCCATGTTAAAACTTTTGTGCCATGCAACCGAGCTCGGGGCTGCTGCATTGTGAATGCTCTGAAAATTCGTTATCCAGTTTTGAATTTTGTAAATAATTATCTTGTATTATCTCAATATTGGCATGTGTGATGAAAATGTTCCAAGATCTAGTATATGATTACACTTACCACAATAATATTAGTTATCAGACGAATTATGGGCATATTTCCCTTTTCTGCATGGGAAATTGTAGAATTTTTAAAGTGACGATCAATAATAGAGTTGAGGTAAGGTGGAATGTTTACTTCCACTATCAACACTTTGTACGTAGACTAATCATTTGGTCTCGAGACAAAAAGCAAAAGTTGAAACGAAAAATTGTGACACTTTTATAAATTATTCCTGCATTATTTTTTTGTCACATGAGCGAGCGACTCGAAAAATAATGCAAATTGAAGTAATAAATATTTATTAATTTTAAATTATGTAAGTAATGAAGTTGTCCAAAAAAGAAATGTGCCATGTTATATTAGATAAATCGATTTAAATTATGGTAGCACTGGCATGAATTGATTTTATTGAACCGTGGAAATTTAGATGATAGTGGACATCGAAATGGTGCAGATTTAAATTATGTAATTTTCATCTTAATCTTTTAATTATCTTTGAGGAGAAGCAAATCATATCCCACGTTAGAGAATGGACAAGAGTTGCAAGCATATATAAGGGCTTTCCCAACTCCATTAATATGAGGCATTTCGGGGAGTACCCCAAGAGCAAAACCGTGAGGGCTTTGCCCAAAGCGAACAATATCATACTAATGTGGAGTTTGGGTATGCACCACCGATTCCCAACAGTGGTATCAGAGCCCTGGTTCAGGGCTGGGCGTGTGGCTCGGGGTTCGGTGGATTGCGCTTGCAAGTTCTCTCTGTGTGAGCTCGACCAAGACCTGGGGGGTGACTTGTGTGTGATCTTGGTCTTGGTCTGGTGGTGGTCTTGGTTTGAGGGGAGGATTGGTGGGGAAGCAAACCATATCCCACATCGGAGAACGGACAAGAGTTGCAAGCATATATACCCCAAGAGCAAAACCGTGAGGGCTTTGCCCAAAACGAACAATATCATACTAATGTGGACTTCAGGTGTGCTCCACCGATCCCCAACAGAGTATAATTAAAAACCAAAAAAAATAATAAAATGTGTATGTTATTAACTGTTAAAATAAACAGACGAGAGGATGTGTATAATGGAAATAATACTTGAATTGTATAAAGAATTCTCTGATTCCATTATGGATAAATGGCTATTTTTCATAATTATCTGTCTCCAAAATTATAATTCCTCACACATATATATAAACTTATGTTCATATATATCCTATAAAAAATCACATCCAACAATACAACTTTTTTTTTAAGAAAATGGAAAATATGAGAGTAAAAATGGTTGCATTGTTGTTAATGATGGTGTTAGCGTCGGCACAAAGGAAGAGTTGTTTCGGCACTTGTATGAAGAGATGCAGTGGTAGGTTGCCTCGCAATGTGTATACGCGACTGCGCCCACAAAAAATCAAGTGTGTCTGATGTTGCTTCGCCGCCATCCTCCGCTGCTAGTTATGTGCTTCAACGTGGTGGTTCGGACCTCGAAGAGGGAGAGCAGTGAGGCTTGCCTGAGCACTTATATCTTGAGCACTTATATTCATTGTCCCACAATTTGAATACTACAATAAATACTGTGATGAACTCTTTGATTGTCTCTTTGAATTCGTAAAAAACAGTTTTTAAAAAATATGCAATTATTAAAAATAAGATAAATTGGATTGGAGATTAGATTATGATGGTATTTTGATTAATCCTTTTGAGTAGGATATCAACCAGGTTTTATTGTTTTGCAGTAAGTTTGATTATTATGAATAAATTTTGATTTCAAGAAATTAGAGTTTCTATGATTTCTCTTTAATTCAGTCATTTTGTGACATGTTTGCAATATTTTTTGCAAAATAAATTGTTAACTAATTAATCTAAATATATGTATCCTGATAGTCTATCCATCAGTTCTTAATTTACACCGCGAGCACAACGATATCTTAGTTTCATCTAAGTTTTAGATTTTTTATTTAAAGGAAATATTTAGATGATAAATCATCGAGAAATAATAATACAATTATTCTCGTTATTCGCTCCCTTCACAAATCACGATTCACCTGTTGGAGAATCCCAAATCTTTCCAAATGGGAAAATCATTAGAGCTGCAACTGCACAATTAACCAAAAGTTTTAACAAAAACAACACAGCAAATACATACTAGTTCTTCTTAATTCCATGCTTAAATATGAATCAATTATGTCAAAATCATATAAACATTTACTAATTAATTAGAATTTTCGTTACACGTAATACTTGTATTGTGCATGTATAGTGTGTAGGGCTGCCCTTTTAATTTGGGTAAAATGCAGTTAAGATAACGAGAAAGATTTTTTTAATGTGCAAATGAGTATAAATTTAAATACCACGTTAAGGTGGACTTGAACCAAAGACCTTTAATTTTAGGCATTAATATTTTACCCCTTGGCCAACTAACACAAACAATAATAAGATTAATTTTTAGTATAATCAAATTAGTATTTTAAATGTAACGAGAGATCAATTAATAAAGGAACACTTAATTAATGATAATATATATTAATTAAATACCATAATTCTTACTTAAAATAAATATAATGTAAGTAGTTTGGGACGAGGCGTAACAGAAAAGTGCAAGTAATATGAGACGGAAGGAATACTATTAATTTATTTTAAGGATACTGGTCTATAAAATCATGAACTTTGACTTAACTATGATATTCCTCACGAATTTTTAAACTGGTCTATAATGTTATTTCTAACGACGGTCAATCACCTTACTCGAAGAACGTACGCGGTCTTTTTATCATACTTGGCACGAACAAAGGGTTTAGGATAAAAGGCCAAGTAGGATAAAAGGCTACGTATGTTAATCGAATAAGTTGATTGACCCATTGTGAGAAATAACACTTATTTTCATAAACATTACAGGGTTGCCACGTAGAATTTCGCTGAAAATATCTTATTTGGGCTGAGCTGAAAACTAAGACACGAAACGTAAAATTTGTGATATTTTAAATCAATATCATAATAAGGTCAGACTTCTGTGATTTTAAATCATGGACGGCGGGAGGATATAATTCAGATAAAATGAGATGAAATACATAATCCGTAAAATATCATCCCTATTAAAATTGTCTTCATCTAGAATGCTTTTATATTTAAAAGTATTAATTCCTTTATTTCCATTATAGACTAATGGCTATTTTCCATAAATATCCCTCTCCAAAATTACAATCCCTCAAATCTATATAAACCAATGTTCATCACATATATGATATATCCCATCAAAAATTCACATCCAAGTGATCCAACCATACAAATATTTTTGAATAAAATGGAAAACATGAGAGCAAAAATGGTAGCGTTGGTGTTAATGATGGTGTTTGTGTCCGCGCAGGGGAATTGTTTCATCAATTGTATGAAGGATTGCCATGGAAGTTTTGTAGGTTGCTCCGCCCAGTGTATAGGCAACTGCAACCCCCAACCTAATGATTCCGATGCCGCGGCGCTACCATCCACCGCTGCTGGTCCCGTGCGTCACCGTGGCGGTTCGGATGATCACGTAGTGGGAAAGCAGTGATCAGGCTTGCCTGCCCACTTGTATTGTTGCACAATTTGAATGCTACAATCTATCTTGCAATGAATTTGAATTTGTAATAGTATTATTTTAAAATTTTGCAATTAATATACAAAAATTATTAGATAAACTGAATTGGAGATTATACTGATTATGATGCATTTTAATTTCATAATCTTCGCATGCCACGTTCTCATATTTAGATCTATCACTAATTATTATGTCACATGACACAAAGCCATGCTCAAGAAATGATGGCTTTGTCAGTTCCAAATTCCGATCATGACCGAACCGATTAAGGTTGGGTATCGATTCATCTGACTATGGTCGCAGTTCTCGGGTTAGATTTGGGAATGAGTTGGTTTAACCAAAGTACCAAACAAGCCGGTAGAGTTTGCAAGTTCAAGAATAGATAATTCACAGTATTTATTAAGCATTAATTTATAGTCATAAAAAATTTCACTAAGCTTTCAAATGTGCCAAATCGAACTTCGGGTTCCGTATCATGTTAAATGCCTCTAGAATATTAAATCACTAACCATTTTATATGCAAAATAAAAATAAAAAAAACAATTTTTTTTTTTATATGCACAAATTTTTTTATTAATAACGTAACTCTTCTTGCCAACTTGATATGTCTAGATTAAGATATTTTTTCTTTGTGAGTTCCATGGTTAAAATATGAAAGTATGAAACTATCATGAAATAAACCATTATTATTTAGGATTATCGTTACATCTTATTTATAATTATATAAAAAAGGGAGTTTTGGCCTTAATTT
>JAOWBI010000061.1:7105755-7119001 GCA_028566235.1 Salvia elegans | reverse complement strand
CTTAGATATAGGTCAAACTTTCTCTTTTGATGACATCTTGTTCTGTGCTGCTGATAATTGCGAAAATAATTTAGCTCTTGGCAATGCAATGCCCACATGAAAGATTTTTCTATTTTTGGGGATATTACATTTCTGTTTTTGTTCTATATATGTGCGGAAAATGTTAATGGCTCTTTGCCAACCCCCCATTTTTATCGTGTGATGTAATAAGGTGGGGGTGATTGATATCGGCGGACTTGTATATTTTTGCTTCAAGTTATTTTCTGAGAATTGGATTAACCCACTCACTGCTATTGTTTGTTTCACTTGTGTTTCCATATCCATTCATCTTTGATATATTTCCATTTCTGCTGCTGAAGTAATGATTCGGCTTTCATTTTTATCAAATCTCATGTTTTGTTCAATACTGTTGGAAGAAAACTAAGAAAGCCAAGTACTAGTCTTTACAGTTTCAGCTTGAGATTATTTCATGAATCGCAAGTAATCTTTACTGTTTCAGCTTGAGATTATTTCATGAATCGAATTATTCAACTTTATGCACCTCTATGTGAAAGGTAGCATGCCTTTTTTAAGTAGGAAGTTCGCTCCAAAAGGTTTCGTCAATACATTTCATCAAACACTTTTGTCTAAAAAAATTAGTCTCTTTCAACAATTTGAATTTGGCCTGTCTATTTTTATTTCAGCACATGTTATATGCTAGTGCATTTCACTAATATTATTTTAATTATTTTTGTCTCTTTTATATTTTATACGTATATAATTAATTTTACATTAAAACCAAATCCTCTTTAATACTGAAAGAAGTATGTTTAGTCCCAAATAGGTGCCAACAAAATTGATTTAGTTTGATTTTAATTTGTAAGACATTGATACACTTCGGTTTTTAATCACATTTGCTAAATTCCAATTAAAACATAATGATAATAACATTAAATATTAGGATTATTAAATCTTGACTGCAAATTACATTGCCAATAAATAAATAATTTAAGTGAATAATTATTGAAAAAATTATAAAGTTAAGCCAAAATATTGATTTTTCTGCAATTTTTAAATTCAGTTGTCCACTTATAATATATTGTAAACGTTTTTTAATCAAAAAATTCATTTTTATGAATAGCTAACACCGTTTAACTCATCAGTGGTTACAACCATGGTGATTTCTCAATTTCAATAACACATCATTTCACCAAAAAAAAAGTAGGTTCTCATTAATGATAAATGAATAACAATCCAAAATTCATCATTTTCGTCGGAATAATCGAAAATAAATCCACAATTCATTATTTTGAAAATAATTTGAAATTAGGCCAAAAAAATAAAATAAAAAAAGACAAAAATGAGGCCACATTGCGAAGTCTGGAATCGACCCGATTAAAGCACCGTATCTACGGTGAGGCGGTGCACACCAGAACCCCCCAACCCCACCGCCTGCGGCGGCGATTTCTGGTCTCTTCTACCAAAAATTCCCACCCTCAGCTCCCATGATCCCTCCTCCACCTACCCATGACCGTCGCTAAATCCACCGCCCTTCGCCACCTCTCCCGCCTAATCCTCCGCCGCGGCCTCGCCGTCTCCGCCGCCGCCCTCCGCCACGACACCACCGTCTGGACCCCCACTCCGCTTGTCAAAGTCTCCCCCGCCGCCGAATCGCTATTCCTCGTCACCGTCGACGTATCGAGATCTCCCGAGCTCGCCGCGTCCTACACCAGCCCCGGCCAGTACCTGCATCTCCGCCTCCGCGACCGCCGCACGGTCCTCGCAATCTCCTCTCCTCCGTCGATCGCCGCCTCCAGCGGCGTGTTCGAATTTCTGGTGAAGCCTATCGCCGGGTCCACTGCGGAGCTCCTCTGCGAGCTGCGGAGAGGCGATGTGGTCGAATTGAGCCAGGCGGTTGGTGGCGGCTTCGATGTGGATCGAATCTCGCCGCCGGAGAAATATCAGACGGTGCTCATCTTCGCCACAGGATCCGGAATTAGGTAAATAGATATATGTATTAAATTCTATTCTATTGTAAATGTAACATAACCTTTGTTTTAGCAGTACCAGCTATTGCCAATTATCTCGATGCAATTATGGCTAATTAAGAACTGATTTCTGGTTTTGTTCTGAATGATTTCAATGTTTAGCTAGCATCTCCTTTTGATGGAATCGAACATTGGAAAATTGTTTAGCCTAGCTTTGGCATTTGTTTTGCCATTTTTTGAATGTTTGTAGATTTAGCTTTGTGTGTGTTTTGTTGTACGAAGAAATGTGTGAATTGAGAATTTCCATCACTAATCCCGAGAAGTAGCTGTTGAACTTTGGCTGTGCTTTCTTGTTATATGCAGCCCAATTCGGTCTTTGATCGAGACAGGCTTTGGTGCGGATAAGAGAAAAGATGTTAGACTCTATTACGGGGCCACAAACCTTAATAGAATGGCATATCGGGTACTCTTCTACTGCTTATTATGGCTGATTGAAGGGTTAAGAAATGGCGGTTCAGTCGGTGTAATTGTCCCAGTTCAGTGTTTAGTTTTTATTTATATCTTGGATCTTTTTGGTAACTTTGTAGGAGAGGTTTCAAGAGTGGCAATCAACAGGAGTCAATATTGTGCAAGTGCTGTCGCATGCTGATGTTACTTGGAGAGGAGAACGGGGTTTTGTGCAGGTTGTTAAAAACACTGGGCTTCCATGGATTGCATAACTTTCTTCCTCGTTTGTGTTATTCATGATGTTGTTTGTGCAGGCTGCTTTTGCTAGAGCGAAACGAATCTTGAGCCCGGAGTCTACTGGTGCAGTGCTCTGTGGTTACAGAAAGATGGCTGAGGTTTGTAGTAGTTTCTCTTCAACTTTTAACATGCAGGGTTAAATGACTATAAACACTGATCAATAATAAATTGAAATTTTGGGACATACCAAATTTGAAAAGATGGGATTTTTAGTTAAGGGGGCATAGAGGAATATCTTGACTGATAATTGACATGTAATGAGGTACCTCTATGGGATTCAAGCTGGTTATTAACTATTTGTTTCATGCTGAATGATAATTCAAAATCTTGGGACATCTATCAAATTTGATGAGATGGGAGTTTTAGTTAAGGTGGTCTAGAGGAATAGGGTGACTGATAATTGACATGTACTGAGGTAACTCTATGTGATTCAAGCTGGTTATTAGTACTATTTATTTCATGCTCAATAACAATTCAAAAATTTGGGACATATCAAATTTGATAAGATGGGACCTAGAGTAATGGGGTGACATCACTCTTGAAAATATATCACACTATTATGGAGTACTATCTTTGGCCTCTCTTACCCTTTACGTTGGTTTTTCAAAGTATGAATGCATGTCTCTCTTGATTCAAACTGTCTGTGTAGTGGGTGTTCGGTTTGCAAGATTGTATTTGGTATTAAATTTGTAGTGTGTTTGGTTCATCAGATTCAATCCCGCAATTCAATCCTAGATGGATAATCATGGGATCATTAGTCATAGCTAACCCCTTATGACTAAAATATCTCACAACTTAATCCTAGATTATATCTTGATATTATTTTATCTTAGAAACCGAACACCACCGTAGATTCATAACCTTAATCTTGGCTTCTTGCAGGAGGTAACTTCTATTCTTGTATCCGATGGAGTAGCAAGTGAAAAGATTTTGAAGAATTTCTGACATTTACATGATTGGATAGTCAGCTTGTAATATTATACTGCCAAGCCATTCATTTTCTTGTGCTGAAAATAGGCACGAGACTGAAACTTATAGAATAAAACCACTTGAACATGTCCTGCAATGGTGGAAGTTTTTCCGAGGTTGAGGCATGCAAGGAAGCATCTTTGATTAGCAAGATGCTCAAAATTTTGATGGTGTAACACATTTGTATTTTAGCCCATTGTTGTTTTCAAGTAATCCTGGGTAATCTTATTTGTAAACCCATGTATTAGTAGTAGTAATATATATCAAGACTTGTAATGTACTTGTTCTCTACACATCAAGAATTGTCATGTATTAGAAGTACTATATATCAAGACTTGTTTTCTATATGGCTGAGCATTGCCAAGCTAAGCTTATTATACCCATGTAATACGTCAGTATTAAGACTAGTTTTCTAACCCATGCATTAGAAGTAATATATATCAAGACTTGTTTTCTATATGGCTGAGCATTAAGGTATATAGGTACCATTTGACCACTATGATACTGAATTAAATCGAAGAGATAATAAAGTGAAAATAAGAGAGATAATAAAACAATAGAGATTAACTTAAGACAAAGGAGGTATACAAGTATTCAGTCTAGCTGCAGTTTTCTTGCTAGCAAATAACAGTAAGATTCTAGGGATGCCATGGAATCTATCTTTTATAATTCAGATAAGCATTTTCTGGTGCATTATATCTTCCATATGCCCATCAGTTTTCTCCAGCAGTAAGGCATCTTTGTTGGATGTAGTCAGCTCACGCGACTGTTGGCAACCATTAGTGTGATGATGGTAATGGTGCCTATCAGAATCAGACGTGTCGTGGCTGTGCGACCGATGACCATGTCCATGGTGCTTGTCACGATGCTCCCTTCTGCCTGCATCCTCCTCCTCGCTCGAAGAATCAGGATCACGTGCTCGTTCATGGTGACGGTGATGTTTATGATGCTTTCTATTGCCTTTTCTTCTAGCATAATGCTCATCCTCGTCACTTTCGGAGTCAGAACTTGAACCTGGGAGCAAATCATGCCTGCGTTTCCTATGGCCATGCCGCCTCCTTTTCTCATCAAAGTCACTGCCATATCCATCACTGCTGTCATCATTAGAATCAGAGGATCTTCTCTTCAGCTTCTTCCTCAGTTTCCTGTCCTTGCTCTTTTCATGGTCCAAATCATATCCGTCACTGCTTTCATCATCAGAATCATATGACCGTCTCTTTGGCTTCCTCTTAGATTTCCTATCCTTCCTCCTCTCATGGTCTGAATCCGAATGGCTGTGCTTTTTTCGCTTCTTGTGGGACTTTCTAGTCCTCCTCCCCTCGCCACTATCACTATCGCTACCAGACACCGAGACAGACCTTCTCTTGTGCTTGGCAGCTTTTTCCTTCCTTGCCTTGGCTTCAGCATCAGCTCTCGCCTTGGCAGCGGCTTCGAGCTTTTGCTCCCATTTCAGGGGAGCTTCCTTCTTCGCCAGAACTCTCCTTTTCTTCTCCTCGACGAGCTGCATAAATGTCTTGGCATCCATAAACACAAGTCTATCTGCATTTGGTATGATGATGACCAGAAGTGCATCTCAAAGAGAGAAGGAAACAATGTTAGTTCCTCCAGCACTAAAACCAGACTATCAAAATACAATACAAATAACAAATGGTACACAACTACCAGAAACTTATCATGCCTATGGCTATTCAAATTCTTGATCATAAACGACAAAATTCAACCAATAAAATCAGTTTAAGATTCATCATATAACCAGAAACTTATCATGTCTATGGCTATTCAAATCATAAGTGTCAAAATCCAACCAATCAATTCAGTTTAAGATTCACATACACAGGCTATACAGCTATCAGAACCTTATCATGTATTGATCATAAGTGTCAAAATTCAACCAATCAAACCAGTCTAAAATCATACAAATACAATAATATCCTAAAATTCTAAGGATTGTTTAGATAAATAAAAGGAGAACTCAAATAGGGGTTTCTTACCTTTTAACAAACAGGGGAAATCACAGAAGCCCAAGAACAAGAGCAGCTCACCACCAACAACTGTTCAAAACAAGAACAAGCTTCAAATTATTACTAGTAACCCATAATTTCTTGGGGGAAAAACCAATCAAAAACATAAACTGAAGAGGTCAATTTCACACAACATAACCCATAGAAACAGAAAAAACGCCCAAATAGCGCAATTGACAGTTCAAAGATTCAGTCTTCACAAAACCCTAACTTTCCTAGGCCGTTACTAGAAAACTACAGATCCAAGGCAGAAGAAGAAACATATAAACTCATGAAACTCTCAATTTCGAAAACCCTAATCAGAACCCGAAGAATCGATCTAACAAAATTGAACTAAACATAAGCAAACTGGAAATACCGAATCAAAGAGAAACAAGTCGAGAATCCGAACCTGCAAATACAGATCAAGAAGAGGTCGGAGGAGGAGGAGGAAACGCCGTTGATCTTGACTAAGCTTGCGAGCTGACCGACCCCTTTTTCTCTAGAAAGAATTTTATCTAATCAACCGCGTTTATATATTCGTAAATTCGTAAATTTGGTAAATATAGTAGTATATGGGAAAATTTCTAAATATTTTTTTAATAAACTACTCCATATAAATGATTCAATGTTATAACTAGAGGGTTAATAGATTAATTTATTGTCGTATGTCTCAGTTTTAATTTTTTAATTGTCCCACTAAAATTGTAACATTTCTAAAAATAGACATAACACTTTTTCTATTTTTTTCACTCTCTCATTTTATTCTCTTTTCATTATTAATTTACAAAACAATACTATATAAAATCCCGTGCAGAAATCAAATGTTTTATTCTCCTGGATAAGTATATTTTTGGCTCTTTGGGTATAAACAAGTACTATTCTTTCCATTCGCGAATAGAAATCTCATTTCTTTTCGGCATGAGTTTTAAGAAATATTAAGAAAAGTAGATAGAAGAAAGTTAGTTGAAAAGTAGTCCCATTTGTATATAGTTTTAAATGATACGTGAGTTGAATAAGTTAATAAGAATCGAGTCTTTTATTCTCTGACGGACTAAAATGGAAAAATGAGAGTAACTAGTACAACTACAATAAGAATAATTCTATGTTTAAAATTTCTTATTACATTTACATAACTTCTTAAATAAGTTTATGCAATATGTTTTCATAAATAAAGATTTTATGTAATTATGAATAAAAACATTAAACTAATAGTATTAGTAGAATAGAAAAATCAAAAACCCCCAAATGTGGCATAGGAAATTCCATTCCATTGACCTGGAAATTTCATGAAACACTCTGCGTAAAATCCCAAAATCAACTGAATAATTGATTAGATTTCAGTTGAATTCACCGACGATCTTTTTCCAATCCTCCGCCATCTCTCCGCCGTCAACGATGGCGGTCCCGTCGTCGACTACCACCTCGAATATCATGCTCGCGATCTTCGAGAAGAAGACCAACTCCGTCGACCTCTACAGGCCTCTGCGAAATTTCATCGTGATCAATTATTCCGAGCGCGAGGCTCAGAATTTGGAGGACGATCTCCAGACGCTGAAGCAGCTGCGCTCCGAAGTCGAGCGCGGCGGCGCGGCGGATTCGTCGACAGCGCGGCGTGATCTGCTCCAGAACTACTACAGAGCGCTCTGCGTGGTGGAATCTAGGTTTCCGATATCGCCAGACAAGGATCACGTCAATGCGGTGTCGTTTACCTGGCATGATGCTTTTAAGAATAAGCAGAAGGCTACTCAGCAGAATATTCATCTAGGTTAGTATTTCGAATGAATTTGATCAGTTATTGTATTTATTTTCGTGCAATTTTGAGAGGAAACTTCGTTTTTTGGCTTGTTGAAAAATAATTGGAGTTGTAGAGTGAAAGTGCAGCTGTGGAGAAGCTATGCTGAACTTCCTTCGAAATGAAAAATATAGCTATTTATTTTGCATTTTGTCATACACTCATGTATTTGGATCCTGCAGCTTGAATGAAACAATTTGAAGATATTGATCTATTGATTGTGGATGATTTGATCCCTGGAAATGGATAGAAGATTTTTTAAATAACTCTATCGATTTAGATTAGTTGAAGACTGCTATTTGTTGGTGGTATACATGTATCTCTTTAATAATATCTTCTTAAATTAATGTAGAAAAAGCTGCTGTGCTGTTTAATTTGGGAGCAGTCCACAGCCAAATTGGACTGAGTTGCGATAGATCCGCAGTTGAAGGAAGGAAGCAGGCTTCACATTCATTTATGGCAGCAGCTGGGGCGTTTGCATTTTTGAAGGATAATGTGGCAATGAAGGCATCAGCGGGAGGCTCAACTACTCTCGATATTTCTGTGGAGTGTGTTGGGTTACTGGAGAGGTTGATGTTAGCTCAGGCTCAGGAATGTGTGTATGAGAATACCATAGCTAAGGGAAGCAGTCCTGGAGTCTGTGCAAAGATTTCAAGACAGGTATTGAGAAGTGGATTTGTTTTTTCATCATCATGTAATATTCATTATTGACTGGATGATCAGTTGGTCTTGTTAAGCTATTAGGTAAAGTGACACGGGAACACATAGACCACCAGCAATTTGAACAAGAAAAAAATATAAGTGATTTTTAACATCTGATTTTGAAAAAATTAAATAAAGAAGTATTGGGACACTCTGTTGGTGTATGAATGAATTCATTTTTGACTTTAACTTGGACAAATCTTGATTGCAGGTTGGGCTATTCTATGAGGATGCTTTGGCAGCACTCACTGTTACACCATTGAGTCAGCACTTCGAAAAGGGATGGATTTCCCATGTTCAACTCAAGGCAGCCATGTTTCATGGAGAGGCCTGCTACAGGTACAGTTTAGAGCTACATGGGAAGGAAGAAATTGCTGAAGAAATCGCACGCGTAAAAATTGGGATTAGTGCCTTATCCGATGCAAGAAAGGCAGCTCCTAGAGGGGCTGCTCAGCAGCTCGTGGATGCAGTGACTAAACTAGAAACTATATTAAAATCTAACTTGGAGAGGGCCGTGAAGGAGAATGATAGAGTGTACTTGATGAGGGTTCCTCCCGCCAGTTCTTTATCAGCGCTTCCAACATTTTCTATGGTTAAGCCAATGGCAATGAATGAGATATTGGATGCTAGCAAAGAGAAGATGTTTGCCAGTCTTGTCCCTGATAGCAGTGCGAAGTCCCTTTCTAGGTATACTGAAATGGTTGATGACATCATTAGGACACAGGCTGAGAAGTTGCAACAGGGAAGTGAACTAGCTCGGGTGAGGCTGAGGGAGATGGATTTGCCTGATTCAGTTCTTTCACTGGAAGGGAACACTCCTTTGCCACCTGTTCTAAAAGAAGATGTTGAGGCAGTACAGATTTGTGGTGGCCCGGCAGGTTTAGAAGCTGAGCTGCAGCAACTTAAAGATTTAAGTAGGGTGAACCATGAAATGTTGATTCAAACAGAGGAGCAGTTGCAGAAAGAAGCAACCGAAGATGCACAGTTCAGGAACCAATTTGGAACTCGGTGGACTAGGCCACAATCCAGTACCTTAACGAAGAACTTACAAGATAGGTTAAATAGGTTTGCAGCCAATCTGAAGCAGGCTGCAGAAAGTGATGCTCGGATCGAGAGATCTGTTAGGGAGCATTTAGTCCTTATGTCAATCCTTGACTCTCGTCCTGTAAGCTTTTGAACCTCCTCTCATTCACTTTTTACCGCACGCATTTGCCTTTGATTGATGTCATTGCAATATTATTAATTATTAACAGAGCAATAATATTAATTCTTCTGTTAATCTTTCTTTTTTTAGATTGAATCTGCCCTGCCAAGTCTTTCAAGGCCAATAATGTCGCTAGATGCTGGTGAAGATGCTATAGTTGGAGCCCTGAAGCAGAGTCTGGTTAGTTCCTCTCACTGAGGCTTTATATGTCTTTCTCATGATTTTTCTCTTTCCAAAGTTATTGACTAATGGTCCTGGAATTGTGATGAGATTCTGTGAAAGAACTATTCTTGTTTATACTTCTGTATCATTGATTCTTTGTAGAGGCAATTGGAGACTCTTGGTGCTCAAAGGGCAGGTCTTGAAGACATGCTCAAAGAAATGAAAAGGAAGGTGAGCTTGACTGGTCATATGCTCATTTTTATTTAGGTTAAGCATTTTGTATGCATTGGGTGCTGTTACATTTTATATGTATATAAACACAACTCACTTAGTTTGGAGCTTGGTTTTGCCCGTTTCGTTTGTAGTTTTTATTTGACCTTTTCGGCTTATGGCTTGTGAGCCAGGATGATATATTACCCAAGTTGATGGCTACAGCTGGCTCTCATGAAGATCTTTTTAGAAAGGAGATATCCAAGTATGATAATATCTGTGAAGAAATTGCGAAGAACCTTGGAGCTCAAGAACAATTATTGATGCATATTCAGGTTTAAATATAATTTGTTATGTTATTAGTCCCCTTTGAGTGATTTTAACTGGAATGATGTCCCTTTGAAGTTGATTCAAAACTGATACTCCACCGAAGCATTTATTAACTCAATCCTTCGTTTTTTTCGCAGGCTCAGAATGATGAGTTTGCTGCTATCTTTAACCTTGAAGACTATAAAGGTATTTCTTGCTGTATGCAATTTGTTCCATCCTTGTCATTCATATAGTTATTCGTCCCGAGAGCTTTTGACACACATCAAATACGTTCATTTGTCGTTAGATTTCGGTTTCTAGTGATTTACCATAGAATCCCTGCATTTTTTCTGTGAGCATAATGGAAGATTTATTCGAGCCTAAGCTAAAGTTTTTTCTGGCTTCACACACCAGCCAATATCTTCAATTCTTGGCATTTCGTGATATTGCCTCTGAGTTTTGGATTCTGGCCTTACTCTCTGCTGATGATCCAATCTTTGAACTTTCAGTGTCTCGTGAGAAGGCCTATAAACAGATTGAAGCTGCCATAGCTAAATACCGGGAAATTAAGGAGAACATCAATGAAGGACTGAAGTTTTATGTTACTCTTCAGGTAAGAAAATCCTTCCATCATGATATCACTATCATAAAACATATTTTCACAGAATGTAGCGGTTAAGAGTTTCTGAACATCTGCGATGCTGTTTGGCTGCGGAAACAGGATGCTATAACCCTCGTAAAGCAACAGTGCAGTGATTTCGTGATGACTAGAACCATGCAGTGCCGAGAAATGATTGATGATGTTCAGAAGAAACTAGCTGGTCTTAATTTCCAAGACAGCAAAAGCAGTAGCTATTCTTTCCCGCCCTCGTCACAGCCTCATCAAACTCAATCGTCCAACCCACAACAGCCCTTGGATCAAGGACGTGTGCCCCACACGTCATACCTCCAAACCCCTACCTACCAGCCACCTCAGCACCCGACAATGGCCTCTCCCTACCAGCCCTCTCAGCACCCGACAACAGCATCTCCCTACCAGCCATCTCAGCACCCGACAACAGCCTCTCCCTACCAGCCATCTCAGCACCCGACAACAGCCTCTCCCTACCAGCCATCTCAGCACCTGACAACAGCCTCTCCCTACCAGCCATCTCAGCACCCGACAGCTGCCTCTACCTATCAGCAACCACCTCAGCACCCAACGCCACCCGCCTATGCTCAGACTCCTCCTTACGGATACTCACAACCACCACCAGCTCCATACCAGCCTCCCGCTTCAAATTATCCATACCCGCCTCCCCAACATCAGCAGCATACGAGTGCTGAATACGGGCAATCCCCATATGGTGGCTGGCAAGGCCAATACTATAATGCACCACCGCAGCAAACTGGTTCGATGCCCCGCCCTCCGTACCCTGCTCAATCTCCCTATCCACCTCCCAACCAAAGCGGCTACTACAGACAATAATGGTATGTCTTATCTTGTATCTGTTGAACTAAATTCAACATCTAGTTATTGTTTTTTGCGATATGCTACATGTTTTAGTTTAATCTACACAGTTCGGTTTCAACTGTAACACTTGAGTTCCAAGCTCCTACACAATCACCTTGAATATGCATTGACTTGATTCATAAATACAAATATAATATTTCACATTTCTATTAATTTAGAATCGACGTCTAGCTAACTTTTATGTTATAAAATACACACACCTTACCTCTTTTCGTTAAATAATATGCGGATTGCTTTTCCCTTCAGTCTTCACATTTTTATCATTTTCAACATCAAAATAGATTTGGTCACATGTAAAAGTAAATGCGAAACTCCTAACTTGCTTAAACAGCTTCGATTTTGTTCTCCAACTATTTATAGCAGGGCCGGAGTTGGGTGATTTAGACACTCACACATTAATATTTATGTTAAATGGATTAAAAGAAGATTAAATAAAATAGGATAGAAAATAAAGTTTGAGAGAAAATTGAGAGTAAAGTAGGAAATAGAATAAAGTAATAGTTAGACGTTTTGATTTTTACTAAAAATGGAAGACTCAGCAAAGTTGAGATGGAGGGAGTACTTGGCTAAACATTATATCCATAGCAATTTTAGGCGGTACGAGTGTGTTGTTGGGCGAGACTAGGTCCTTGAGGGTTGCTTTGGTGTAGGTGATATCGGTGGGGACTCGTGCCCGTATCACCTTATTTGATTGTGATATAGTAGAATGATTGATAACTCATACCAACGACAACCGTGACCATAGACTAAACATTGTTGCGCTTGAGGAACAACAACCACACCAGTTCTATCATTAGAAGGATTTGTGTAAACTAGTGAAGCCTGGAGTCTCCTCTTAAATAGGTCCAACGTTTCATTGATGGTTTCATCTCCAAATTCATATGTATGCATATCTTGATGAAAAAAACTTAATTAGATATATAACAAACACAAGCAAAAACATAATTTTGCAAGATAAAATTCATATTACACTATATAGATAGTCTAAACCCCAAAGCCCCACCTTATTTTATTGTAATATAGTAGAATTATTGATGCCCCCGGAGTGTCCGACCAACAAAAACGTGACCAAAGTACTAAATATTGTTGCGCTTGAGGATAGCAACAACCACAAGAGTTCTATCATTAGAAGGATATGCAGAAACTGGTGAAGCTTGGAGTTTCTTCTTGTAAAGGTCGAATGTTTCATCGATGGTTTCAGCTCCAAATTCATACGTAAGCAAATTATGTAAACCTGCCCTAAAAATTGCCACGAGGCCATCAACATTGAGCAACGTCCCACTCTTCAAAATCTCCATTCTTTCTATGCTAAAACAATTGCTCTTTTGTAATATGGCACTCAGTTCCTCAGGGGTGGGACAATGGTATGGAAAGTTAAATGTCTCTGTCTAGGCCTGTCAAATTGGGTACCCGTGGATACCCGATTCAAAATTTTTGGGTATCCGATCCCGAATTTCCCAAAATCCAATACCCATTATCCGACCCGAATTTGATTTCGGATACTCGGATACCCGACTCGGGTATCCAGTCCCGAAAAGTCGGGTATCCAGTCCCGATTGTGATTTTGAATTTTTTTTACTTTTTTTTGGAAATCAACTACAAACTTTTAGAATTTATTTAATATTATTTAATTCAAATTTAATACAAAGTTGAAGTAGTATTCAAGAGAAA